>FJOG01000040.1:14654-152852 GCA_900073065.1 Phialocephala subalpina | reverse complement strand
CTTCCCCTCGCACCCCTTGCAATATTGTGGTAGCCGTATGTTGGAAGCCATTCGTCCGGATTGAAGACAGATTCTTGGACTGGTAATTCAAAGGCCGAGTCTGCAAATGGCTGTTACACGGGGCTACGGGAACGATTTGGTGGATTGAAAGCAGACGTTAGCAGCTCTCGTGGTGCAGAAGCTAGCAAGTCTTCCAGATGAGTCTGACTGAACTCGACAGTAGGAACAATACCGGATGCTGTAGTGCCATTATTATCGAGCTTGTCTAGACCCAGACCGAACAGGTTTCGTCTCAGTTTCCTTTGTTTCTTGCGATCAGATAGAGCAAGTATTTTTCGGTTTATATCCTCTCGATCCTTCGGTCGCAGCCATCTTGGCTGATTATCTAGGAGCGCGTTGACTGTCTTCGCTGCGGATCTTGCGCTATGTGATGTCAACCAATGCCACGAGGAGCAGATTTTTCTTCACCAACCGAGGCTCCCATGTAACCTTATTATCGTTCTTTTCCTTCAATATTTCACAGATCTCCTTCGGTTGCAGCAGACTATACAAATATAGTCTTGCTAGCTTCCGCTGTCGGGAAGCGGTCCAGTTGCTCGGCCGTCCAGTTTTCGAGGTCTGGTCGCCATTTGGACTCGAGGCTTTCGTCGATGACTCCGGAGATGTGCTGGTAGATAGGGGAGTCGATTTCGGGGAATTGTCTGAATACATTCCGGACATTGAGTTTAATTGCCAAGTAGTAGTCTTTTGGGCGGTATGGATTGATCCTCATTCAACACGTTCAACCGCCGCAGCCAGCCTTGCGCGTTGCCGCCTGTGGGTATCCCTAGATGAGATGAACTAAAGATAATTAAGAGCATATCCGGAAGCATCGTGCTCATAGGTATGGGCGCCGGTATGATGAATAAGACCAACTGCGATGCAGACAGAGAGTTCTTGACTCTCACCCAACGTGTGTTGAATTCGGCGAGGCTCTGGTTGCCTTATATGTGGTTCGTATCTAGAGGAAATGTAAAAACTCTACCGGGAACTCTAACCTGTTTCTGGACAAGTAGTGACGCCACTTTTTCTCTTCCGCCAAGTACTTCGGCTGGAATCAAATCATTAGTAGTTGGCACGCCCGACCACGGGCTGTAGGTGGCGTAGGGGGGGTGGAGGTGGAGGTGGAGGTCGCAGACGGCATATTCCCAGTAAGTATATGTCATGAGAATTGAGTTCAGATTGCTTGATCAAGATCAACAAATTGACTGCATGCATAAGCGGCTTCCGGCTGCGAGGACTCCGTAACCCACCCCGAACTTCCCTACTAATCATAAAGGCAGAGATAGTAGGAGTTTTGACGCTTTTACGGAGTGCCTACACATCGGAAGATGATAGAGATTAGGAGCTGATCACATCGGCAATGACCCTTGATATCGTCGAATAGCGCAATAATATCCTCTGGCGCCCAGATTCGATCAATAGCAGATTATTTGTCGGTAGCCTCTCCAGGTCAACGTACTAAGGGTGCTCTCGAAAGGGAGAAGGTGGGGAAAATAAATACGGGAATACTACTCTTTTGTATAATAGTCACAAGAACTACAACGGCAGATCCTTGCTCCTTGATGTGGTTCGTCGCATCACTTAGCCTATCTAATTGGGATTAACGCAAGACAAACTCGTCGAGGAGCTGATTGTTTCATCTAGTCTTCACCATCATTTGGCTGGGGCTTTTGGTGTTATGCTCGTCGTCGACACCGACATGAAACGAGAGTTACAGCCGCAGCGAGTCGATCACCCGTTCACCAGGATCACCTGGATCGTGCCTATCCTAAGCGGCGGCAGTCATCAAGACCCATCAAACTTTACCAAGTTTGTTGGGTCCATGCACCATATTGTCAGACATTAAAAAAAAGCCTTGAGCGAACTGCCGGGAACCCCGTTATCCCAATGAGAAAAAAAGCCGCAAAACAATTATTCATGTATGAAAGCAGGAGTACCCACATAACTTTTGGTAATCCCAGTTTTTGCATTGGAATCCGTCGAACCACTGGCCCGAGGACAATGCACCCAAATCCTTCTCGAAACAATGGAAGGTTAAAGTGGACACCGAAGCGGTATGCAGATAGCCCCCAAACGACGAAGGCCCATAGACTGCCCCCTTGCATGATCGAGCAAGGCTGTAAGAGTTCGGTGCACCTCCGCGGCGCGCAACCAACCACATCTTACCAGCTGCCGCAACTCTCAGCCACGAGTCTCCGTTGCTGATGCTGCGGTATCTCGCCTCTTTATCCCTAAATCGGTGGTCATGGCATACCTCTCTCCTAGGATAAATAAACCCACCCCTGGTCGGTACTTTGCCACCCGCTTACCATACAAAAACACCTTGTCGGTGGACCCTCAGGGGTGGACTTATTTATTGTGGGAGAGAGGTAGGTGTACTGTATACTTTGGTCTTTGGGTAAATAAGTCCACCCCTGGGAGTTTTGAGGTCAGCCTCACCAAGGGTAGATGACCAATACGAGAGGCAGAATTGGTATAATTGTGGGGTAGAAAGTGCGAGAAGCAGATGCCAGGGGTGGACTTATTTACCCAAAGACCAAAGTACGGAGGTACAGCCCATAAGTAATCCAACAGCACTAGTAGGGGGTACCCTGGTGTCAACAACACTTTGCCCGATCTGACAATATATACCCTCACTTCCACAACAATTATGACCAAATCGGGGAAAGCTTTGTTTATATCTAAGATACCCCTTACTAGTACTATTAGATTACTTATAGACTATACCTCCATATGTACTGTCCTTCACCGTTCACCACGCATTTACTTGTTTCTTTCCATTGCTTACTATCTGATGTTTATCGTGAACTTTTCGAAGCTATCATTTCGAATTTGACAGCAACGGCCATGGAATCAATACCTGATTTTGCTCATACCTCTGCCTGTGCCTCGGAATTGTTCCTGGGTTTCAATAAGACCTCATCGAATGTGACGGAGCTCTGTTCACAGCTTGCACAATGCCCCGGGTTTTGTGAAACTACGTTTGAGACGGAGAATTTGGTGAGTGTCTCGACGATGTCTATTTTTGGTTACTAACTCCGTGTTTAGGATCTTGCCGGGAAAGGGGTACGAATTCCTCCTATTGCTCTTGATCAAGAACTAAAAATCACTAGATATGCATCTCCACCATAATAAAAGGCAGTCTTGCCATCGTGATCGGCACTATCTTCCCAACTTTCATCTACCTCGCCCGTACCCTTCCAATTCGTCCCCTTGTCCCTCGCATTCCACTTCTCCAAGATATCAAACGCAGAGTTCACAGAGTCAGTCTCTTCTTCAGCCTCTGCATCCTCACTTCCATCGCCCTCCAAAATGCGCGCACTTCCCGCCCAGTCCTCGAAACCGGTTTCCTCTCCTGGTTCTTGGGCCGCGAGATGTACATAATGAGTACATTCCACTGGGGCATAATAGCCGACAAAGAAATGAACTCGAATCCGTTGCTGAGCACTCAATTGGCCTATCTGGCGATGACTTTCGCACACTTGTATCTGAGCTTTAAGGTTTCTGTTCCGCATCAAAGTTTCTATAGGATCCTCGATCATGAATGTCCAAGAACAGCCCAAGGACTCGAGATAAAGCCGTATTTTGGGACTGGAGAATCTGCTGGGAAGCAATTTTATCTGCTGGTCTGGCCTTTTGGTCTGGCCGCTGGGGCTGGCCCCTTGTTTTTTTTGAGATTCAAGAATGAGTTACCGGGCTGGCTGAGAAGGCATGGAGGGGCCATTGGCTGGACTCTTATTATGATGGTGTTCGCCGGTGGTATTATGCTTAATAACCGGAGGGTGGGAGACCAAACGCAGTTGGTACGGATGATGAGAAGGAAAGACCTCCCATCACAGAATGATTGGGATTTCGGTCAGAGCACAGCACTCATGATCTGGCTCCTAGTGGCATCGGAACCTCTGGCCTTCATTCGTAAGTATCAACCTCTATCTGAGACCAGAAGGTGCTAACAGATGTCAGGGAAATGGAGGAACCCCCAAGTTACAACATTAGAAGAAGAAACTGCGGCAGAGGCTGGGAAAGCAGTGGAAACTCCAGTTACGGATGAGAAACAGCGGAAGCTGGGGAATGATGCAGGGGAGTTAACTCTGGTGGACCATGATGTGCCTGGAAGGGACAAGGCACATTCAGGTTCCCGGTAGCCTCCACCTTCTTGCCGCTTCTGGGGACGAAAAATTTTTCCAAGATACGAGCCTCTTATATCTGATGTAAAATTCAATCTGTTTTTGAATGGCTAGAGAAAGACTCATTTTCTACAAATATAAAGGCCGAAGAGCAGTGGTGAATGTTTAACCAACATAAACAGAGGGTATAGTTCTGGTCTCTTCTATCAGATGAGACGGTATTCTACGGATCCTCCGAATCTTCGGTCGCGACTGGAGGATAAACGGAATTTGGGACGAAGACGCGTTCGAACAAGCTTGCTACTTGAATCGAAGAATTCGATAGCCTAGACATTTTCCAATAAAGCCTTGAGCAAAGATTTCAGGAGTAGCTAGGCGTATTTGGGGTCCGGGGAGAGCTTGGTAGTGGCCAACAATCGTTGCGTCTCAGCGTACGTCGCCACCCCTTTTCCGAGGCCCGTCTATGGTCTACGACGTTCGGTGGCTTGTGCCTAGCTCTAATGGCAACCTGAGATCTGGTCATGGCGATATAATCCGTTAGAAACTCTTCAAAGGAGAAAAGGAGAGAAACAGAACTTGCCCAAATGAAATTCACAGCCTCTGCATCCATCAACATTTGGTCTTTGATAGGTAGGCTACGCACAGTATAATATCACTCCATCAGCCTCCCACGTGTTTTCTTTTTTCTCCGCGTAATGCTGGTGCGGGATTTTTCTGAATTCGATTGTACACAGGTAGCAGGCTTGGGCAAAGACGATTTTATGACAGATTCCGTTTTTGTTGTTCTCAGCGGGCGAGGAATTTTTTCTTTTTTGAGGCGTAGAATGTCGTCTCCTCTGACAGCTGCGTCTGGTGCGAGCAGCTATGTTCAGAGTAGCCTTTGCCAGCGGGACTGAGGCCAATACACGGCTGAGAATTCACTGCAGGTGCTCGGTGCGGAACTGGGCTGGAGTTTTTGAATTCTGCTGTCATGTAAATCGGATCCCTTAACTTTGGGCCACCCCCTACTTTGCTCCACTTTTAATTAAATCTCGAAAATAAAAAATAAACTTTTATAATTGTTATTATATTATAATAAAAATGATATTTATATTCATTGTATAAGAATATTAATAATAATAAAAAGTTTATATAAATCTTTTTTTATATTTAATAAAAACTAATCTAATTAATAAATTTTTATAAAGCTTTGTAAATTAAATCTTTATTTAATAAATTAAAATTTTTATCAAAAAATCCTTTATTAATAAATAGTATAAAAAGTTATTAAAATTTAAAAAATAATTTAAAATTAATATATTTTTTTAAGTTTAATTAAAAAAGTATTATATAATTTAAAATTCAAAAAGATTTTAATAACATTTTTAGCTTTTATATAAAAAATTTGATTTTTTTTAATTCTAAGTATTTATAATAATTATTGGTAGAGATGAAAAGGCTAAAAATCGGTGTTTTTGGTATAAAAGATGGCCTAAAGTAAAGGGGTCCGACTTAAGGAGATGCTTATTGTGCTTGGGTTAGGAGTCATCATGGGAGGGCTGGTTGCTTTGATGGCCTGAGGAGGGGCGATCTCGGAGTGGAGAACAACGTCGCCTGAATCAGACTTCAGACTTGTAAAATAGTATTCTTTCAATCGATATTCTTCTGCGGCTGCTTAACATTCCTTTCGTTTCGCTTTCGCGTATGCTGCCTCTCCTTCACGATACTTCGCGTGAATTCATCCATATGAACCAGTTCATCTCTATCTCGAACCTCTCGCACAGTCTCCTTGAGCTCAGAAACCCCATGCACCTTTCTCAAATGCTTCCTACAGTTCTCTTCCCGCGCAAAGTGCAATCCTCCAGAGCCGTTCCTGAGATCCAATGTCGCAAGAAACCAGGATATTCATGTCTGTTGTGTCTAGTCGAGCCCAAATATCGAGATCAAGTGGTAGTGCTAGACGTCATCGATGCCAAGCGAAAGTTGAGCACTCTCAATACCAAACAATGGACCTCCCCAAGGTATGGGATTCGCGCTGGCATAAAAACTTGGCTAATATGTCTGAATAAGCGTCGAGGGCGAGATTGGTGAGGAGATACTTCTGAGGCCATCGCTAGTGAGGCTAGTAAAACCTCTAGAGAGGGATGCTGCTGTCATGGCAAGATAGCCCTCTTCCGCCAATAAGAAGGTTCCTTGGCCAACTTCTAAATTGTTAGTACCTGTCTCTGTGAATTTTTCTCTGACAACTCCTTTCGTCATATTGCGTGTGTTGCACTTGTCCATGCGACAGGTTTGTTCGATTTGTATGCAGCGACGATCTTCGTCTATCCCCTGAACGGCCAGCTCGGCAGGGAATTTTAGCGTCTTGGCACCCCCTATTTCACTAGATTTGAGGATATATTCTTATTACTCTGATTCTAGGGCATGAAACCTATTGAAACACGTTCCTTCTTTGCAAAGGGGCACTTTACACTCTCCGCATCCATACACACTTCTTTTCTTATATTCACAGCCTCTCTTATTGGCTGAGACCTCTCCCAAAGCTTTCCCTTTTACCCCTCTTTTGTATATTACACAATTACCTCTTTTCCCTCTATAAACAAGCCTATAAGACTCTATTGACACTTTAAGCGAGGGTATCTCTAGAGTATAAGTGGGGCTTTTTCTCTTCCTTTTTCTATTAGATTTGCCTATATCAAAACATTAAGAAATAACTATTTCTCTAAATGCCCTATAATTTGTGAACTTCTGATTCTCTGGGACTAGAGAATAATAAGATAGCAAGTAAGAGTTAACTAAAGCTGTCTCTAGAAGCCATGTAATAAGGGAATAATATTTACTTCTTTTGTAAAGCTCTTGAAAATTATACCCTGCTTTAAATTAATTCCCTCGATTTATAGCTCCCATTTGGTGATTATACTTGTTATTAAGGATAGGGATCTTTAGTATAATTATGGGATTATCCCCAAAAGGTTTCCTTGCTATCTTAATTAAGCTTAAAGTCTTTAAGAGTTATTTTCTTTGTTTTTCCACTAATTTAAGCTCCCCTTTAATAGTAATCATAAATAAGACTAATGCATTATCTTTCCATGCTATAAATTATATCTTGTTATCCTCTAAGGGTTCATGAAATAAAATGCCCTATAATATCTTATTTTTTTTAGTATCTTTTGCCTTTTTATCATAAAAATCAATTAAAATCCCTAATTTAGAAGTATATATACTAATTACTTTATATTCCCTATTTCTCATGTATTTTAATAGCTTGACATTAGTGAATAAGTTGTCTAAGTAAAAAATATAGCTTGTTCCGGGGAGTTTACTAGATAATTCTACTATTACAACTAAAGAGTTATTCGCTTTAAATTCTTTAGATTACTTGACTTTATAAGGTCCTAAGGATCCTTTTTTACTTTTATCCTTAATTTTCCCTTTGCGATAAAATATTCAAGCTAAGAAATACCCTCGTTAAACTTTAACCCAGACTTTGTAGCCCTTATCAATAGGCTTTCTTGGAATAATAAGAATATCAAAAGATTTCCCTTAGAAAGAATATATTACTTTATTAATTGCAAGATCCCTTCTTCGTATCTAAAGCTTTAAACTAGTATTTATAATATGAGAGTTTAAAGGCTCTAACTATAGAATTATTAGTATGCTATTAAATATTAAAAGGTATATCCTTACTCTCTCAAAAATAGCGTTAAACTTTATATTAGGGTTTATAATTACAATGTGTATTTTAGTATAAATTACTTTATATCTTTTTAAAGACATAATATCTTTTAATGGATAATTAGGTTTATTAGTTCCTTTAGACTAGTAATCCCTCTCAGAAGGCGTAGAATAGAGTCTCATGTAAATCCTAATGCCAATATAGGCATATATCTCCTCACACGTGATTGGCTTCTAATCTCTCAGCTTAGCCTGGGGTTTTAAGTCGTCTGTGATAAGCTGTGACACTCTCTTATTAGTGTATTGGACAATAGTTATGACCATTTCAGTAGATATAAATAATCTAAAGATGCTCTATAGATCTAGAGGTTATATAGTAGAAAGTAAATTGATTTGGGGGGGGGAATCAGGTAATTTCATGCCTAGGAAGGCAAAACCCGTTTTTTGCGTAGGGAGAAGGTTAAGACGTTTTGTCGCAGGGTTTATAGGGTTAGATATCACATCTTTAGTAGCTTTTGGAGGCATATTATAAGTAGAATCATGCAAAATAAGAGGTTATTTATGAGGTTGTTTACATTCAGGATTTTGGTGTTCTGGGTGTGTGGCCCGTGCGCACGCTAAAATTCCCTGCGGCCGTTGAGGGGATAATGCCGGGTGGTTCAACTGTGTTAGAATCTCGAATTTCGGTGACGCTGCTCGGAGGAAGCACCACTCTGAGAACGTGCTTAGTGAGTTCTGGCAACTTTCTTCTGAGTGGAGCGTAAATCTGAGCCAGTAATACACCTGCCGTTATTAATACCGGAGAAAGCCCAAATCTGTAGAATCCCTAAGCAGTTCACTACGCTGCTCAAAGGCTAGAAATGGTAACTTTGATGAGAGGCACGCTCATCGCCGTGTGCAGAGTATTACTGCAATAGGTCTCCTGGGTAGGACGACCGCTCCTCAATTATCGTGTGTTGGCCTGGTAGTGTTAGGAGAAGTTGAAGAAGAGTCTAGACCATTATTCTCCTGTCGGTGCTTCGATCAATGTCAGTAATGATATAGAGATACCGCTCGTTAAAAATCTGAGTTGCGCTTGGATTTGGGAAGGGGTGAAAGGAGAAGCAAGCTTGTCAGTAGGTACATCCCACAAACTGTTCGAGACGCCGGGAGGAAGAAGTTGAAAAAAAAAAAATTTTCCCAGACCGCTGCTGAGATTGCAGAGTCGGGTGAAAATGTAGCACAGGAGGCAAGATATAAATTGAATGGTAATTGCGTACTAAATAAACCCCCTGGGATAACCGTTAAATATAGCGAAAAGTTCGCGAGAAATGAAGAAAAACCTCCACTTTGATAAGGCATCCCGACTATGCAACAAATAAAATAAAATAAATTTTTTTTGGGGAAAAACATTTAAATCCAGATTCGCATTAGCCGCAGTAACTTTCAATGAAAAACAAGACTCAAGCGCGGCTCTCTATGTAGCAGCAACAGAGAGAGATGAAATGGTCGTGTTAGGAAAATCGAGGTTCAAGATGACGATTCTCAACCAACTCATATACCAGAATCGTCTTCAATATACTTCCCAGTTGCGTAAAAGCTACTCCACGCCTTGCAAGTACTATTGAAAGTGTCCGGATCGGTAATGGTAGCCGCGATTTCAGACTCTCTCTCTACGAACTGCAAAGCCAGTCCTTGACTTTGATGCCAAGAAATATGGCAGTGCATGAGCCAAGATCTAGGAATGTGTTAGAGCAGTTGAGAAAGGATCAAGGCTTCAAGCAGTCGGAAGAAGTTGGTTGGTGGAGATGTCAACTTACCCAGGGTTGTCGGTATAAAATGCAAGAACCAAGAAGCCGTTCCCTGGCAACGAGGCAACGTCTCTTCGGGGAGGATTATCAAGGTTGAGCGTGGTAGTTGAGGCGTCAAAACTCCCTGTCTCTTGGGCAAGCACGAAGAAGTCATGTCCATGGAGATGAATAGGGTGTGTAATTCCGATTCCACTCGTATCTTGGATAACCCAGTAAACCCACTGTAATACATGTAGCTGTTAGAAAATTCCACGATAGGGTTTAGTTTGAGACAAGGTTTCGTACCTGATCAACCACAGTAATCTCATGGACATTATAGTCTGTTGGAAATATCGGATCGTTGTTGAGGATCCTCAGTTCCGTCGGATCAGCCCAATCAAGTAAAAGGGATGTGGTATTAATCGTCCAGGTAAAGAGACTATTTGCGATGGAAAAAGCTAAGTCTAACTCCTCTTCCGTGGCGAAGGCTCCTACAGTGAGGTTCAAGTACGGTACCAAATCCGAGAGGAGTTCGTCTCCGCATGAATTGTTGAAATTCCCCACGGTCGTCGTAGGATCGCTGGTAGTACTAGCTCCGTCGTAGCGAACGATCCCAAGGATGTTATCTGCGTTGTCGTTGCCGATGCACGTAGTCTGCCAGATAGCTCTCAACCAGTAGTTGTCGACGTCTTGGTCGGCCTCGACAACAATTTCATATCGTTGGCCGATGCCGATCAACAGATTATCCGTCGTGTAAGGTTCAATAGCGACGAAATCGTTGGAGATGACGCTGAAAGAGTGACCATCAATGGCAAACCTGATGTAGCCGTCGATAGCAGTATTCACAAGTCTGATGAGATACTTGGTTCCAGAAGTGAAGGTGGTTTCGAATCTCGTACCGTTTCCAAGGCATGCAGAATCCGTTGAACCCGTGCAATTATATGTATTGGTACCGTTGATCAAACCATTCTCCAATTGAGGCGGCGCACCTTTACTTGCGGAATTATCCCAAAGAATAAATGCCGATGTATGTGACCAATCAGAAAGTAACAAGGTCCCAAGGTCTACGTCCCAGTTTGCCGTTGTAGGGCCATGGATGATAAGAGGACCCAGCAGACCATCAGCGTACTGAAGCGTAAAGTGAGAGTGGTACCAAGAATGGCCGTATTGAGTGCAACGGAATTTA
This sequence comes from Phialocephala subalpina, assembly GCA_900073065.1. Lineage (NCBI taxonomy): Eukaryota > Fungi > Ascomycota > Leotiomycetes > Helotiales > Mollisiaceae > Phialocephala > Phialocephala subalpina. The sequence goes on along the minus strand of FJOG01000040.1, from coordinate 142,074 downwards.
TAAGTCATTGTGTTGCCGGGAGAGATTGGGCATTGGGTTACCCCTGGAACACCTAATATTTTGCCGTGGTTAGATTATGAAATATTAGTTAGAGAAGAGGTGTTACCATCAGACTCGCTCGTGTTCCCCTGCCGGATACCATGCCAATGAATGGATGTTCTAAACCCCAGAAGTTACGGATTAGTCAGTGCTTATGGAAAGAATCGCATATGTTACATACCCATTATTTTCTAATCCATTAGTGACGTGAACGAGGAGAGTGTCACCCCAATCGGCTTCAATCAGAGGGCCAGGGTATGTGCCATTCCAGGTGAGAACTTGACGTTCATAACCATCAGGCGCCAAAGTTGTATTCACAGCGGTTAGCCAATACTATAACAATATTAGATGCTTTGAAAGAATCAATGAATCAGCTTGGTCGAGATATAATTACCTCTCTTATAACCCCTGTATCAGGCGTTACATCATAGTAGTTGGTATTGATGCTGTAATTCCCCCAGCAGTCTCGAGAGGTAGCCGTATTCTCGCAAGATGCTGTTTGCCGGCGGTCGATCGGGTTCAAGTACGCGCTATGCTCTCCAGGGACTATGTGGGCCGTGATTTGAGTAAAGAGAACAGGAACACAGGTAAGAAGTGTATACTTCATGGTAGATACAATGAGGGTCTTCAAGAGATTTTGGAACAAGGCAGATAGCAGTGAAATGAATGACGATGAAAGTAAAATCTTCGAAGGTGATGAGTTGGGAAGACAATGAGAAGTAGAGCAGTTGGATGTCACTATACTTGTAGGTCCCAGAAGGAGCCTCGAGTCGTTAGGATTTTGAGGTCAACTACCGCAGTTCATTGCCCCTTTTCTTCAGGGCCACAAAAACGACAAATCAATGCTTGTTGGAGACGCAAGTCTCGGAGGAGTACGCAAGCTCACACAGATCCTCCAAGGTCGAAAGTACGGTTTGTAGAGTACACAATTTGATGCGAGATTGAGCTTGATCGTGCATCTTGCCCCATAATACCAATTTGGAAGGAGTATGCAAATTCATAGGGATCCTTGTGGGAAAAGCATGGTTCGTAGAGCATACCGCACAAAATAGTGACAATAAAATATTTAAAACCCTGTCAGATTAGCAGATTCTGATATGGAGATTTCCGAGGGGACTTAGGCCTGGCATGTAGACCGTGCGGTGATGAACACGCTATTATTATGTGTAAACATTAAACGACACCCATTCCCTAGCAACCAATATTCTCGTATGCCACATTCAGCTGAGTAGGGTAAGTGTTGTTCCAGACCCCCTTTAGAAGGTTAAGCGATTGGTTGATAACCCTTCTGCCATTGATTGAAGGCCCCCTTAACATAGGTCAGCGCAATACTTAGACTGTAGCTCTACAAGAGTACTGTCCCCTCATACCCTTAGCCGATGGAGAAGTGTTGTTGGTAATACGCAGGGAGAAACTGGTCACAGCTTCAGAATTCACGAGGAGCTCGGTCATGATGTTTACCGCCTCCTTTAAGTTATCAGAATAGTATACTTCGCATCAGGGCAAATAGCTGTAGCGAGACTGGGGTTCACCAGGCTCGCACAAGCCAGAAAATCACCCAGATCGGTTTAAACACCCTTTCTCGCCCCCAGTCTCGCTACAGCTACTATGGCCTTAGGATAAATAAGTCCACCCCTTGAGGGTTTACACTTCTAGACGTCTCCACATACAAAGTCGATGATAGTAGCTCGCTGATTGGTCTAAGACCCTTGATTTATCTGTGCTTTAGAACCCTCAAGGGGTGGACTTATTTATCCAAAGACCAAGGAATTTGCCCTGATACGAAGTAAGATTAGGGCCTTTGCAGGGCGTGCCTAATAAAACGTGTCTGGGAATGCATGGATAAGTGATCGGACGAACAGAAGGAGCAAAAATATCTAGAATCATGCTAGATAACCGGCATGACCCATACAAAGGTCTGTCCCTTCGATCTGGGTTGCCAGAAGTCGGGAGGTCGGATCCTACCGAAATCCGAAGAAGCTGATCATTGCGGTGGCTTGAGCGTAGACTCCTCTTACCCGAATGAGCGGGCGCCAATCGGCCACGTTGCCTCGTGGCTTGGGCTTTGGCTCCATCGGGATGGAGGCTCTAGAAAGTCCAGTGTCATCTGCATTACTAAAACAGAAATAAGCGTGACAAATCATGTGTATCCCGCGAGATGTACCATGCAACTTATCCAGGTCCCTTATATAAAATTGACGACGCGTATACTGTCCAGGGCGGAGCTACCAGGATTTTCCACATTTAGTGGCCAAGCTACGGAGGTTACTTTCAAAGGTGCCCGGACCTTAGGGCCGTTGATCAGATCCTTACAGGGTTCGTTCTGTAGCGAGTCAGCACAAAGGTTAAGGGAGTCAAGTTAAGGTTAGTTGTTGACGCGGCCAGCAAAAGCCGTAGGTTGGTCCCGACCAGTCCATGCACGGCTTTCACGCAAGATGACGTCGTCTCTTCGTTAAGCGAGATACAAAGCTCTCCTGTTTTGGCTTAGGCTTCCAAACAACTTATCTACATTCAGCTTTCCAATCGCTCCTTTGTGAGAGTCTTCTGCCAATTCATTCGGTTGCTCCAACAAATACGTCCAGGTCTTCGCCCTGATGCCTTCCGTGGCCCAGAAGTCGAGCATTGCTCGCAGTTGTCTGTTCCTGCGGACCAATATACCCACCATCTTGATGTGGAAGCTCTCCTTTGGAAGCTAGCCATACTATTGAAAATATATGCAGGCTCATCCTTGGAAAAGTTGGGAAGTTTCCGGTTTCAGTTAGCCTCAACTCTAAAACAAAAATAAAAATAAAAAACAGGAGAATCCATTTGTCAAACTCTATGCAGTCCAGCTTTCGGTGATACCTGCACGCTCGTCCCTCATCCGCCAAGACTCTTGTCGTGGCCACAATGATTGTCCCAGTGCGACTTCCCAACCCCACTACGGTACCAAAGTACTTCTACTTTTGAGACTGTAACCAATCCTTGACTTATGAAAGTAATTTCGGATCAAGGCAAATTCGTCCAAAAGGCTCAGGTAACAATAACTTTAGACGAAGCAGTGAACCGATCCAACACTCTCGTGCGTCTGGGTCACCAGACTTCGCGCACAGATGAGGAGGACTACCCTGGTCTTTCGCTGCCCAAGGATGGCTCTACGGTCAGCGGTCAGGAACAAGAGCTCGCCACAGCCGAAGTTACGGATCAGAGGAGGAAAAGATCGAGGAGAACTCCGAGAAGGCATGTCTTCAAATCCACAACTCTATCCCAGATAGTCTCTGATCAGCAAGCACAGGTCGATATCATCGCCGACACAAAGAAGTTCTTGGCTCTGCCGGATATTTGCGAGCGCAACCTGAAAGCTAACATCAGTATGCGCGAAGCTCGATCCATCGTCCAAGCATACCTGGAGAAGGGGCTTGGAGCCATTTCTTGAGTATTATATTGCTCTGAACGTTCTTACCTGCGGATTCAAGCGCTTCAACGCAATGGCTAAGTATCATCCTGAGCACTTAGGCTACACTCCGACACCAGATAGGGCTGCTGCGAAGGTTGGACATTGGTGTGGACGCTTCAACGCTTAGGTCATACGTGGAGGCTGTTCACTCTTGGTGTCATTGGGGAAAGCTATCAGGGCAGTGGGGTGTGATTGTCATCATCGGGGGACATTGGTTGTTTTCTCGCGACGGGGGCGAGGCTCTGTCCCAGCAAAGGCCGAGACTTTCAGACAATGAATGCCTTCCAGCCATTTCGATTGCAAGCAAGGAAGTTCAAGGATCTTGTGACTTGAGTAAACAAATTTCGGATACGTGCTAGTGTGTAAAATTCGCTTATGGCAACCTCTTCCGATTTGTACAAATTCCTTCATAGTTCCATCCGTGATCCTTCAACTCCTCGATTGGGCAATTTCTCAAGACTAGACAGCAAAGCGACTCTTTCGTTGATTAAAACTCGTTGCTGATTATTAACTAGTGCCTGGGTCGCAGAGATCGAGAGCGTCATGGCCGAAGAAGTGAGGTCAAGCGGAGAAGAGGGTGGTCAAGTTGAAGGTGTGTCTCGCAGCTTTAATTGAAGAGTAGGGCTAGCTAATATTGCATTCAGGTTTTCCCTTACCAGTTGATGGCTCTACCAGCAATGATAAGAAGCAATAGCCTACCGTATCGGAGCTCATCACGTCGCAAGAGTACAAGGAGGAGGTACGCTGACACTCATCGTTCCCAAATTTCTTAATGCCCGATGATGTCTAACCGTCAACACAGTTCTATCACATTAGAAACGAATACCATCCCGACATCGCCGAATACCGAAGCCGCGATAAGAGTGTAAAAGCCGACCGCGGCGAAGTCGAAGACATGACAAAAAAGTTGGAGGATATGAAGTAGGCATTGGAGGCTTAGATCGAGCAACACAAAGCTGATGGTCGAGAGTTGGGAACTTTGAAGGACGAGCTGGCCATGGATCTCTAAGCCCACGCAGCGATGTATTTCTCGAAGGTTGCGAAGCTGCATGCGATGGTTGTGAAGTACGGGGTCCAGCATCAAGGTATTGCAAATAATTCACGAGCTTCACGAAAAGTTTGGCCCTCTCAAGGACGAGGGTGGAGAGAAACACAAGGCTTAGATCATACATGGAAACTCTTCACTCTAGTTGGTATGGAAAGGAAAGTCGTCGGAGCATAGGATATGATAGTGTGGGAAATCGTGGTTTTCTCGACGTTCACCATCTCAACAGTGGATTTCAAAATACTGAACTCCATTCCAAACATTGCAATTGAAAAACTTGATCAGGCACGTCATTTTAAGTGATTTCACGGATATATTAGAGCCAAATTACGCTAACACGCCTGTTCATTCGGATTTAGCGAAGCCGTTCAAGTTCTTTCCTCCTTCTACTACAAAACGCGTAGTGATACGACACGAAGCACGGTAAAACAGCCCTCTCTCTCCACATTCGCATCTTTCCTGACCATTGACATCAGCTAGGATCAATTGAGAGCAAAATGCCACGAAAAGTCAAGATCAAGAAAGAAGACGGCGCCGAGGAGGAAGATGATGTCAAAAAGAAGGACCACGTCAAGGAGGACCGCGTCAAGGAGGATAAGGGCGTCAAGAAGGAGGAAGGCGTCAGCAGCGCCGCTGAAGGAAAGCCTCCCAACCGACCTTCTTCTAGGGTTTAACCTGATTCAGAGAAAATAGATCTGTCTCCCACATTCGCCAGCACAGGTCAAAAGCTCCACGAAGACGGTGTTTTCTATCCAAGAGAGTTCAAGTTGGGAGCAAGTCACCAATCACCCTTCCCTTTCTAGTCAATTGCTAATACTCAAGCATAGATGGTTAAGACGAAGGCTGAAGTAGTTGGTATTCTGTGCGGGGAGGAATGGATTGGGAACGCTGCAGCTAAAGGCATTGACCTCGAGCATATCCGTGGACAGTTGAAGGAACGACAAGTTCGACAAGCAGACATGGATGACCAATGGGCCAATACTTTAATATTGCTAGGATGCGTCTACCCTGGCTGAACCCACGTCTTTTCGGACGGTAGTGTTCGTGGGATCTGCTTTCGGTACATCACAGCAAGAATACTGGGTGGTGGAATTGATTGCCATGGATATGAAATGGGACAGTCACTAGGGAAAGAACATACATGCGACCTCTCATAGCCATACTTTAGAGAATGCATAAATTTCCTCGAGGCTGCGAATATGATAATGTGAAACTTGCCAGTAGAAGACGAAGGGTATTGGCCTCGATCCTCTCGATAATTAATCACCAGAAGTGAAGAAGCCTACTTCGGTTCTTCATGTCCTCAATACCCAAGCTGATAAGCTGATACGCGGCATCTTTTCGAAGGTATTCACTACCATAACATTTCGGGCCTTCGCTTCTTCTTGAACTCCATCACTTCCGATCTCGAAAATTATTTTATCCTTCCCCACCCACAAAACAACATCTGCCAACAACATGGAGCGAAAGACACTTGGCAGTGAGGCAGTAAGCTCGTTGTTCTGAATACCTGCTGATAATCTACAGATATGAATAAGGTCGGGGCCAAACTTTACGAGACCCATGAATCCTATCGAACCGCAAGTCATCACTCGCCCTCCGTCCTCCTTACCCCTTACCAAATCCTTGCTAATTGCCAGGCATTTAGGGCGGCAGATTGAGAACCAAGAAGGCACCCGAAGTCGTGATGACCGCAATGACTTCCGCGGAGTACCTCGTCGACAAGCGAAATGAAGTAATTCGACTGAATCGGGCTTATGGTCGCACTGTTTGGGTTGGAGTCGGAGGTCCCAAGGGTCAAGTTCGCAGCAACACGACTTACGAGAGCAATGCACTTAGCAACGCGAAGGTAGTCACATTCAACGGCCTACTCTCGGTTTCGGTCGAAAACAAGGAAAAGGTCGCGGTAGAACAAGGTCAAGAGGGATTGTTGTTGCGATCTCGCAAGAAGGGTGCTGAAGAGTTCGAGCAACTGGTTGGCTGGGAGGAGGGCAGTGAGAAACATAAGGCTTAGAATCCGAGGTCTTGTGCAGAGGGTTTCCTGGGAATGAGGCCAGGAGAAGCATGACTTGCTCTGGGGGTCGCGGAATCTGAAGATTGCTGCTGCATCATGTAGTGGCGTCAAATTCATCAGGACTTCCAGCCTCTCCAGCAGGAGTTTTGCCAGTGAAGTGATACAAAGTGCCTTTGCGAGTACTGTATGGCTTGGAATCGGAAAACATAAGGAGGGCATAATCGACCACATCACGACTCCTTTGCCTCTCAACCGACCTCTTCAAACGGGCACGAAAGGGGCTTCTACCTGGGAAGCGGTCCAATGAGCGTTCGACGCTTAACCAAGCGACATTCTCTGTACATCTATATATCCTCCCTACCCAGCGTCGCAGCGACCGGCCATACATCTATCATATATGCGAACATCGAGCCTTGAGAGCCCTGCTAGAGTCAAGAGATAAATACATACATTGGGGATGCTGCATAACATAGGATTTTGGAAGGCACGAGGAGGAAAATTATCACATCGCGCACACTTCTCCTTTCGCACGACCATCAAGCACAGGCACGAAAGGAGTTCCCACTTCTGAAGCGGTCCAATTAACGTTCGACGCTTCCCGTCGCGAAGACTCCTTTACCTCCAAAATTTTGCTAAACAAGGCACGAAAGGGGCTTCCGCTAGCGAAGCGGGCCAATGAGCGTTCGACGCTTGACCACAGCAACTCTAAGCTTATACCCTTCCTGAACAGCAATCTACCACAAATCTATTATACCTTGGCTGACAAAGGTCCGACCTCTGCTACTCAGTTGAGATGGAAATGCACATTTGCGGTGCTGCATGGCGGGTGCCTAGAATGAACAACTCTCAAACCACAGACGCCGCTTGTCCTCCATGACCCCGCCCAAGACTGGCACATTCACTACTTTGCAGAATAGAGATTGAGCCGGAAAGTAGCACTTGCCACCACCGAGAATGGTCTATCTCTCTCAGAGCACTGTGATGGATGATTCAGCTGGGGCGAAGAAAGACTCATCTCATGCGATCATGTGGGATACTCGTTTGAGTCTGCAAGTGTTCTTTCAGGGGACAGATCCTTGTTTGCATTTCCACCCCAATGTCCTGAACAATCTGGAACATTTCGCTGCTCACAAGTGTTGGCAGTGAGCCGCGGCTCCAAGGCGGGATGCAGTGAAGATGTCAACTCGTATTATGTATGCCCTTTTGCCTCCAACGACATGCGAACTTCATCTTCTGTATGAGCTCGAGCTTGTTCTTTCCAACGTCCAACCCGAGAATCTACCTCATGAAGCTTTCTAGGGCCTCGTTGCTTTGGCTCACGACCTTTGGCTAGAGCTCTTCGTCTCTTCTTCATCTTTCGCTCAGCAATCATAGCACCCACTCCAACTGTAATTCGGGCAACCTGCAATAGTTAGTCTCGAACGCGGGGGAAAGAGGATGTTGGGTAGCATGCCGTTCGTGGAAGCCATGCCATCATTCTTAACGCGACACTGCGCTGCTTGAATGCTGGCCCATGCTCTCTCTTCCCGTATGTACTGTAGGGTGTAGGTGAATCTATTCCTTGGGTCAGGTCGATCTGTTCAGAGAAGTTGTAGTGCGGATTACCTTTGCCGGAGTCAAAAGCAACTTTCTTGTTCCCCTTGATTTCTTCTTTGCCATCATTGTCCTCCATGTCTGCCAACTATTAGCTTATAAACCAGTTCGTAGAGTATCTTGTCGTACTGGCCTTGTTGCAATCCTGGCGTTGCTTGTCTTGGGAAAAGAAAGGATGAAGATCGAAAGCATCGTACGCTGTGTCTAGCGAGCGTCTAGACCAACAGAAGCGTGAATTTTCTTGAGAGAACGAAGCCCGTCACCCTCTTCGTCCCAAGGCTAAAGCAACTCCATTTGTCTCAATGTGCAGTCGTACAAGAATAATCTTTCTTTGCACTGTCCCCTAGCTACTACCAGTACTTGTATTGTATGCAGTGGTAATGACCTAGTTCATTCAGAGCATTGTGGTGAAAGACAGATCAATGCAAACAGAGATCTCATGAAACTACGATTGGAACAATTTGCAAGTATCCACGTGATCCCTTACATCTTTGGGTCCAAACAACAATGATAATGCACCTGATGCTTTGTAGTGTTGCTTTTCTTTGGCTTCAAGAGAGTATATATCTACAATATGGACCCGAATGCCTCCTCTTAATCAAAAAAGCTAAAATGGTAGAAACATTCTGGAAAGAGGAGGTATTACCTCTCTCGAAAACCCCGAAGGAATTCATCCAAACGATCAAAGACATGGCATGAACTACTTACTCTCAGTGAAATACGGAATAATTGCTGACACACGATAGCACGTACAGCAACTTCCTGAAGAAGAAGAAGCGCTAGTCGAAAAGATCCACGACGGACTTCTCGAACCAGCCATTCTCGCAACGAAGGTAGGCGAACCTCGAACTCAAACATAAATGAGAGCTTTGCTGACCTTACATCTAGCCACCAGCAGCCGACTCCCGATTTCGTGCAGCAATGGGATCGGAAAAGTCTCAGATAGAGAAGAACACGTACGATTTCATGAAGCAAGCGTTGGACAGTGCGATGGAACAGCTCGAAGAAGGAAGGATGGGTACGGTTGGCGCGAGAGCAGTCCATCTGCTGTTTCAAAGCATGGCACAACGTGGAGTCGAGGATGAATTGGTGGAGGAGTTTGTGGAGCCATTGTTGGAGTGGATTTGGGATCGAGTAGTTGTGTGTCGAGGTGAAGCTGAAAAGTCCATATGGAGATCAGATATTCTGGGAACGATGCAAAGCATATACGCTGATCATACCATGAGTCTTCACGGTTCATCTAGGGCATGAATTCGCGCTTATAACCACCAGAACTCTTGTTTCGGCCTCTTCCTACCCTCCAAGACATCAATTAATCTCCTCGCCCCCTCTCGTCCCCTGTCCCAATACCTGCTCTCCCAAGTCTCAATCGTATGCGCACCCAAAAACACATTATATCCTCCCGTTATCCAATCGTCCCAGTCAAAATCATATATCGTGTACTCCGGCCATCCCTCTGCCACTTGCCACTTCCCCCAGGCCCAACTGCCAACACTGCATGAGACGACTTTCATTCCTTGGCCATGGAAGAAGTCTTTCATCATTGGGAATGATTTCCGTTTCCAGGTTCGTCCGCATTGTTTTTCGCAGTATGGTTCCTCTTTCCCGAACCCAAGCAAGAGGATAGGTTTCCGCTTCACCGCTTCTGCCTGGACAATCGGTGGTGACAACGCAGCTTTGATCGGATTTCAGAAAGACCAAGTATGATACGGAAACAGCACAAAAAACCCATCATGTTTCTGTATCTCTTCCTCCCACTCCGCCTACGTTTTCAGCTTCTGGGAGGCGGTCAAAATTGTCCCATCACGTGATACATATGAGGATATTGGGGGAGTGAAGTCGTAATCTGCGAGATCAAGAATGGTAGTGTCGTAGCCGAAGGGTATGCATGGTCGTGTACAGGTATCTTCGACGTACTCGAGGATGTCGGTGCTGAGAATGCCGAGGGGATGTGGGAGGGCGGTATTGTGTATGGTGGCGAGGGACTTTGGTGATGATTCAGGTGACGCCATTGCTGCTTTTCGAAGGTGAATGAATTTTAGGATCGTGTAGATACATGTTCGAGAGAATTTTCGGTCGTAAAGGGACAATATATAGAAATGTTCAAGTGCAGTGTTGTGGCAGAAAGGTGAGTCAATCGCGACCTCGTATTTTCGACATCGCGACTTCTTAGCGTTTGTGCGAACACGAGAACTTCGAGATCATGGCAACGGGGGCAACAATGCTCGATTGCAGAAGCAAGTCAGAGAATACTATCTGGTCATGTAACGGGTGCGCAAACCCTGGACACAAGTCATATTGCGACATACGGAGTAGTATCAAAGCTTCAAAACGCTCTCATCTTCTTCAAGACCAGGCACAAGGCCCAGCACTCAATGAAAAAAAAGGGTTGCCCGCATGGGAATGCAATCAAAAATTCCCCCGATGAGGCCCCCGAAGGAGACTCAGTACGTCTTGACACCCCGCTGTGCAATGGAGGTCTCGTCGTACAACCAAGCTTATTCGTGAGCAAGCCGGTTTCAAGAAGGTAAGTATGAAGAATGAAAGAGGGTGTGGGAGAGGTCGAGATTATATAGTTCCATGGGAAGCTAGGGAGGCGCTAAAGTTGGGGGTGCAAACGATACAAACGATGCAAACGATGCAAACACTGCACGTGTGCTTGTCTCGGCTGATCTCGCTTTGCCGAAATAATAGTGGAGGCTGGTGCTAACCGAGCCACTGAGGCAAGAGGCTAATCTAGACCAGATGCAGAGTAGCCTTGAGTTTAAATTGACACCCTCAAACGGCTAAAGCTTGCCCTGAAAATTCATCGAGTTCACGATCATGCCTTTTACACAACGACCGATGTCCCTCGCAGCCCAAGAGATTGTCGACAACGAGCTTCAATGTGCGTGACACCATGACATCTACCTCTCAACGTGCAGTATCTTCGACCAACGACGCTCTGCTCTGGGCGACAATGACGACGGAATTCCAGCATATCGTCTCGAGTCGCGGACTCCCGAGTTGCTACCATTTCTATTCGTGATAGGTGGCCCCGCTTCGGGCAACGTATATCTTCCTTCACACCAATTTCCACGGAGGCCATCCCACCAATAGTGCTGATGCACACGAAGAACTTATAATTGTTGTCAAGTTTCTCTGCCCTTCGATGACTGCCGGCATTTCAGAGTTACCCGTAGACTCGTCTCTCTTTATATGGTAAACCATGGCTTCGGTTTCTATGATGGAAAAGGTTGCAGCCGACGACAACGAATCATCTTGACTTCTCTTGATCACGGCCTTGCAGACATCAACACGTCGATTGCACCCCGGAAATACTCTCGATCTACAATGTACATACATGCAAGAACAATGCAGGTCAAGGAATGCTCCAATCGCACACGAACATCGCAGATGGCCTTCGTCAAGTCTTGTTACTGGCTATTTCGCCACTACCCGTGAGCGTCATGTGCCGAAATTAAGCTCATGAGTACTGTTCTCTGGGAGAGCCTCACGTCAGCGGCACACCCGGCAATCTTGCCAAGATCGTGATGATCGGAGAACGCAAGTACAGAGACGCGGAGTTTATTCGGCCTTGTCATGGTATGCATGTCAGTCCGTATAAATTGATATCTGGATGAGAAAGGCTAAGTGTCTAAATTCTCCCTTCGAAAGTTTTCATATCTAAGAAGGGGCTTGATTGTGCGAGGTCTAGTGACAAGTTCAATCAGTTCAGATGTTGGCAAACTTGATCCATAGGCTGTGGTATGAAGCAATCTCCCAAAGAGCTCGCATCACATCAGCCATACCCTCAATTCTTCGGGAAATACAAACCCCTCCTCTGGACACCCACCTCGAGCGATTCTCCTACAGTGGATAAATCGCACTGGTCTGCACGTATGCTTTGCTAGTGCCGGACTGTCCGCCAATCACTTCTTCGCGTTCGGGTTCCAGACCATATAACGAGCATCCTGAAGAACAACCGAATTATTTCAAAGCTAGGGTACACCAGTCTCCTCAGATGGCGAGTTTCATGTTTTCACGTGATATCAGCATTCTGTAAGGTATCGCTCTTCGAGCTTGCCCGCTAGTTAGGTTCATAATAATGAGAACGCCAATGTACTCCCTTGATGCGCTTCACGCTAGTCCCCTAAAGTCTCACTCAGCAACGTAAGTGATCACCAGAGAACTTATCTGCACTTCAGACATATACCCCGCGATGTCCCTCATGATAGGAATTCTTTTCCTCCTTTACATTCTTATCTATCACGATCATTTTGAGGGATATTTTCAAGATTAGGACAAGATGGGTAGCTCGACGTTGATTTCAGAAGCCTTTGGCGAACCTATAAGGCGGTCCATTCCAATCATGTACGATTTCTATCAAGAAGTCACCCGTAATCACGGCGATCGAATGGCCTTAGTCTGCATGCATCAGCCAGCATCATTCCTTTCCCCCATCACCCACGGCGACCCACCAACGCCTCCTTTTTCACCACCCGAGAAGTACCTGAGATGGACATTCAACCAGATGGCACACGCCAGTCATGCTTTGGCAGCTTCTCTCGCGGCAGCTGGAATCAAGCCGGGCATGCGAATCATCTCCTTCGTCAACAATGGTGTCGAATGGCACGTCATGATGAAGGCAGCATTGGAGCTGAATTGTCTGTTCACCCCTCTTAATCCGAGAATGGCTCTCCACAAAGAGGAAGCAATGCATATGATGGCTATGATAGAGCCAAACGTTGTGCTTGTGGAAGACCCCAACATTGCTGAGAAACTTGCGTTGAATGCTCCCGAGCCTTTTGGAAAAGCTCCAATCAAGCTGTTCTCAACCGGCGGACAAAAGAAGGCATCCGTACCCCAAGGCTGGGAAGACTTCGCCACATTCGCGGAAAGCGGCGCAAAAACTGGCGAGAGTGCGTTGAAATCATTTAACGTCGTCCGAAAACCAGAAGATGTGATCTTCATCTTCACCACCAGTGGAACAACCAATCTACCAAAAGGCTGTCCGTACACAAATAAGATGTGCGCCGGAATTCTCGTCTCGTTTCAACAACACAGCGACCTCACCCGCGATCCAAATCGAGTTTCCCTCTGCCACATGACAACCTCCCACATTATGGGTGGCATTGGCTATTCTATGCGCTTCCACTTATCCGGCTTGAAAGTCGTGCATCCAGCAGCGACGTTCGACGCTGCTTCTTCGCTCAAAGCCATTAATCTTGAGCGAGCATCCGACATTCCTGCAGTCCCTGCGCAGGTCTATGCCATGCTAGCAAATCCAAATTTCGACCAAGTTGACACCAGCTGCATCAAACATGCCCATCTTTCAGCAACGACCATCCTACCCGAGACAATCAGACTCTCAATGGAAGAGCTCGGAGCTGAGAGAGCAAGTGAGGCATATGGCATGACAGAAGCCGGTCTGGTTTTGGCGCACCCATATTACAGTCTCAATACAAAGCTCCCTAAAGTTGTCACAAGCGGTTTTGTGATCCCAGGTTCCAAAGTCAGAGTGGTTGACCCAGAAACAAACAAGCTCGTTCCGAGAGGCGAGCCGGGAGAATGTCATATTGGGGGAGACTTCATTATTAGAGAATACTGGCTCGGGCCCACGAAGCGAGGTCGTGATGCGTTTTATGAAGACGAGCACGGTTTGTGGATCAGGACTGGAGATCAAGCTGTTATGCATGAGAACGGAGAGTGCCAGATCGTAGGACGGTACAAGGATATGATCATTCGTGGAGGCGAGAACATTTCACCAAGTGCGATCGAATCCATCATCCTCAGCAAATTCGATCTCATCGCAGAAATTGTCGGTGTACCAGATGAGATTGCGGGCGAGATCCCCGTTGCGGTTATTTCAAAGAAGGACGGACAGGAGGTGAACACCAGCAAGGTGAGAGAAATGCTTGTGAAAGAGCTTGGCCCAGCTTGGGTACCTGAAGAGATCATAGACATCCAAAGCCTTGGTGTCGACGACTACCCAAGGACCGCGACCGGCAAGGTTGTCAAGACGAAACTACGTTTGATGGTCATCGAAAACAGGGACAGCCAATCCAGCGCCATTGGCGGCACCGGCAATCTCGATACATTGACACGAGTATGGACCAAACTTCTGGGTGTCAGTCCTGGAACACTCACAGCCCAAACATCGATCCACGATTGGGCTGACTCTCTCATTCAAGCTCGATTTTCTGCCGTCTTTATGAGAGAAACTGGGCTCCTCATCCGTCTGCAAGATTTGATCGATCATCCAACTATCGAAGCACAAGCAAGACTTCTTGCATCCCGTGGCGGCGGCTCTGTAGCACAGTCAATCGCCGACATAAAGCCACAACGTGATGGACCTCCAGCTCTTTACGACATGGTCCACTGCAACGGAGACGAAGCGCGATACCAAAAGACCCAGGAACTCGCCATCGAGACCTTGAAACCGCTCGGTCTTGGCTGGAACGACGTCGAAGACATCATCCCCATGAACAGCATCCAAGAAACCTTCCTCAAATACCGCCGTCCACAAAGCAGTAATCACAGACACGCATTCGTCTGCAATGGATCTAGCGTCGCTCACGTCCAGAAAGCGCTGGAAAACACGCTCGCACACCATGCCATGCTTCGAACAATGGCCATGTATTTCGATAGTCACACATCAGTTCACATCGCCGTTCGTCCCAGCGAGCAATGGTTCTCGAAATGCATCCTCCGCCTCCCACCAGTCAAGAAAGCTGACGATCTCGCTGAGCTCGTTTACGGCGACATCAACTTGGACCACGCGTGCTTCCCAGGCCCAATGATGCGGTTTGTGATCGTGCACGTCGAAGAAACAAATTGCGCCGGAATCGTATACATGGCTCAACACTCCGTGTTCGATGGCGTTTCTCTCCCTCTTTTCCTCGAAGACTTTGACACCATGCTCAGCGATCCGACAACGAAGCTAAAGCCCCATGTTCCTTACAAAGCTTGGGCCGATAGCTATTACAACCTGCAACACTCGCCCATCGCCAAGGCTTCAGTAGACTGGCATGCCAACCGTCTCCGCGGCATCTCCAAGAACCCGGATGCCTTGCTCTTCAAACCCCGCGCCCCAGAATTCTTCAAAGGATTCTCAGAAGGTTGGATAGATATCAAAACAGGCAAGCCCGGCCCACCACGAGTCGCACTCACAAAACCCGCTGGGCTCGGCGTAAAAGGAATCACAGGCAAAGGAACACTTCGCGACATCCAAGCTCTGAAAATAAAACACAACATCGAAGGTTCTCAAATCGTCAAAGCTGCATTAGCAGTTGTCACAATTCGACACACAAAGCAGGAATACGCTTTATTCGGACAATCGCAAGCCGGTCGAACATGGCCATTCATGTTACCCTGGCAAGCTGATCGCATGCCTCCTGCTATGGATGTTGATGGTCCCGCTGTCCAAGGATCACTCTGCAAAATCGAAGTGCAGAAAAGCGACTCGGTCCTGGATATGCTAACCCGTCTCCAAACCGAACAATACGATCTCAATCGCCACGCCTACGCGCCTATGAACCAACTTGTCGCCAAACTCAGCGGCTACCACCCTGATCGCGAAACTCTAGATTTCGATGGAAAGGTGAAAGGCAGCGCTTGGATTGACACACAAGGCGGAGATGGAGATTTCGTGCGGGATGCTTTCAAGCATCAGGTATTCAATTGGTTGCCAGTATCGCCTGTCTTTGAGTATAAGAGGATCACTAAGGTGCAGGTCGAGAGTCGGACAGATTTGTGTGTGTTGTGGAATTGTATTATGATGGATCAGACTACGCTGGCTATCAATCCGACGTGGGATGATGCGCAGTTGTATACGGAAGAGGTGGAAGGAATATTGGATGAGATTCTCAGGTTGTCGGAGAAGTTTGCTGTGGAGGAGAATTGGGAGAAAAAGATTGAGGAATTCATCTGAAGGGGTAAATGGGGGCTGATAACACGTGATGTGCTTCGTCACGAATTGTGTTTGATGCAAAATTGAATATCTGACTATATGTTCCGACAAATTGGGGGGATATGAGTGGAAATTGTAAGAAAATGGGTGCGGACTTTCAACATTTGCACCGAAGAAAAACGGTGATTCCACCCAAAATCCAGCCCATGCCATTTCGGATGTCCTCGAGTATTTGGAACATGCGCAAGCTCCACCCCGCCAGCCCCCGCTGCCCAAAATGACTCGGTGTCCTGAATCCTTCCCCTTCCCGCTCATGCCCTCGCCCCTTTCTAAGAATTGCAGTCTCTCTCCTGCGATGGTGCTGTAATTCAAGCAAGTCGTTTCTCAAATGTGTTAGATAACATCAACTCTGAAAGCCTTGTCTCCATTCCCAAAGAACTTGACTTCCTCGCAGCCTTCTGTCATCAAATCTCCGTATGTCTCTTCACAACATTGCATGGCCGCGAATAATTTCTCGATGCATCCAGAATCCCACATCATCCATCTTCCAATGCGCTGATACCGTAAAGGTAGACCATCAAGCGAAGTCTCTTGATCAGCAGATACCAACATCAATCCATGCAACTCTTTCTCCCTCCACGGTGCCTTGCCATCCTCATCCAGTTCCTTTACTGTCGAGAGATCAACAGTCGCGCGTAAGGGTACAAAGTAGACTCTTCTACCAGACGCTTCCGAATGATCAACATCAAGATCCGACACCAGCATAATCGAATCGCGGGCATCCCAATTGACAAGAATTGGTTCCTCAACGCCTTTGAAGCGCAGCATATACGAATCGGGAACATCTGCTTTCTCAATACGTCCTGTCGCCATTTTGGTATCGAGCGATAACGTGCCAGCCGTGACTTGACCAAATTGCTGAGCAGGATTTTGAAGAGTAGTCGTCATCTTGATAGAAGCCACTCCGTGTGTCCGAGTCGTTGGGGTGATACTCACAAGCACGAAAATGAGAGTAAGAATTGTTGCGCTATAGATCTCATTGTAGATCCCACGATCGATACATGCCCATGACCAGCTTGGAGCGATGTATATGTTGGGTCTTGAGACAGATTCGTCCGACATTCTTTGCCAGAGAAGGTGGTTTGTCATGTCGTGATTCCAGATCCCTGCAAAATAGGCTGGGATGAAAGGATTTCCTGGCGTAGAAAAGGAGGTCGAGAGGAAGGTGCTATACTTGGCGGCTATGCCGGATAATGCGATGAGTCTATCGGTGTTGTTTGTCAACGCGCAGGCGGAATAGGATTCAACGACTTGGTTCCAAAGCTCTGCTACCTTCCAATTCTTATTTACCTCCTTCTCCTCTTGATCCCCGTCGTCTTTGTTCTGGCCTAGGTCTCCATCGCTTCTAGCTTTCAAAGTTGGAAAACTATCCGTGGCAGAGAAGTTGGACTTCCGACTGATTGACGTGTAGGTGTCGGAAAGGAATCTCGCCGTGTAGGTCTCCATCGTGCATCCTGCAGCGCATTCCCAGAACATTTGCGTAGAGCTGAAATGTATATTGCATCGTGACAGAATCCGCTCTTGCAAGACCCACGCTCTTAATAGCAATGGGCTCCGCTCTACCCCCTCCCCCCACATACCAAGATCAGCGGTATGACAGATCCTGGCAGGCTCGTTATCTGCAAATCGTAGTTTGATGTTCAGGTTTGGAAATGCTGGGAACTGCCTATCCAGGAAGAGGCCAGAATCACCATCGGAGGCTCCAGTAGCACATATGTTGGCTTGACCGTGGGAATATATCTCGCCCATCAAAGCTGATTCTTGTTGCCAGTCTGACAAGTCGTCTTGAATGATGCACAGAGAATCTATCCATAGATAAGAAATGTTGAGACCCCAGGCCACCAAGATCGCGTCTTGGAAGTTCTTGGGAAGTTCGTGATAATTGATGGTCGTTCGGACATTCTCGTAATTATCTTTCAGAAGTCGATAAGGTTGAGACTGTCCCCAACAGTGACTTAGTGTCATGTAGCGAGCATCTGGTGGTGTGTTATCCCTAGTCGCTAGACGAAGTATTGTTGGATCGGATGAATCGATGCAAACCAGACGTTTTGGAAGGAAGTAGGAAGGTTTAGGTTTACAAGTGCTATGAGACGCACAGTTTCCCAGCCAGTGTCGAGCCTGGGCGACACATGTCTGAAATCTAGGGGATAATTGAAGATTTTTCAAGATTGCAGTAGGTAGCTCTCGATAGTATGGCCCTTCATTGGCTCCTAAGACCATGTTAATGTCGCTGCAAAGAGATCGGACAAGGCAACATCACCCTCGTTCAACTCTTCTATCGTCAACTTCTTCGTCAACAGAGCATGACCGCCTCCAAGCCAAAGTCCCTGCTCATCAAAACCCTCCTCAATCTGCCTGGCACAGGTAAGCTCTTTGTTCTCCTGCAGATCACCATACTTCAAGAACCATCTACAAAGATCACAGCCATTTGCAGCTTGAGCTTCAACTTTTGCTTTTGTGGTAGAGTGAAAAGACTCGTGAGGCGGTTCGACTTGGACTTGCACCTTTGGAAATTTGGCAAGTATCTGTTTGCAATCGTCACAAAGAGGTGACTCAAGATCGTCGTCGATACCGGGGCCGGGCAGCACGTGATTGTTGTGGTCCTCCACCATAGGAGCAGGGTTGGGTTCTTTGCTGGGGGCTTCTGAAGCTGATAGCTGATCGTTTCGTGTCGGCTTCATATCTGAGCGGTAGCTGAATTGTGTTATGCTGAACGGGACGGTGCGTTGCTGTCGAAATAACAGCGACAGAGGTGTAATTTCTGAAAATCGAATTGGGCAGGCCCGAGGCGAGTTCCACCAGGTTCGGAAAGGAGCCAGTCACGATCAAGCGTGATCCGGGCCAATGAGGTGTCTCTACCTTCGTAGGCTGTCCTGAGAAAAACAGGTAATAGGAAACCAGTAATGTTCCAGCTTCTTTGGGTTTAATATGGATTGGTCATTATTTGCGACTATTTCTGTCGACCCGAGACTCCAGAGAAAGGGCATATCGAGTCTTGAATTTCATAAATTCTTGAGGAGCTGAATGGATTGAGTCTGCATGTCGTGTAGCTAGTTCACTGTACGATATTCTGGTCCGGTACAGCCCTCTCCTTCATCATGGGCCACTGCAGCCATCTTCCGAGACCCTTCCTCGCGGTATCATCCTCTTTCACGACCTGAACTTCTCTTCCCTGCTCCACTCTGCCACCAACGACTCGACCTTTGACACCCTGCTCCACGAATCCAACTTGTAATTCTTCATCAACAAGCTCAGCGGTATCAACGGCACAGCAACATAAATCGCTATGATAAGTAAGATTCGCATCGTCTCCTGGTATGCTCTGTCGATAGCAGCTCTCTCGGGAGTGCCGACAGGATAAGCCAATGCGTTGTCGATGCTATTGTAGATCGTAGTGGCGTTCTGCTTGCTCGCAGCTGGTAGGTACTCTGTGAGTTTCGTTGGGATGTTCTTACCCCAGACAGCGCCTGAGATAGCAGAACCGATGGAACCACCAATTTCAACGCTCATCAGGTAGACTGCGGTGGCCACAGCCACGTTTTGATGATCCGTACTGGCTTGGACTCCTAGCTGAGCTGGGACATTGAGCATTCCTCCCCCAATACCGAGGCAGATTTGCGTCCCAACAAGCTGGCTGACTGAAACGCCTTGTGTGCGGTAACGGATCATGAGGCCGATGCCGACGATGTAAATGATGGAGTCCAAGCAGATGAAAGGCTTGCAAATCTTCGTATATTTGATGACTAAGGAGATAACGATTGACGCGACGGTCGAGCTGAACGAGAATACTTGTGTGACGTGGCCAGCAGCTGTGATGGATTCGTTCTGGACGACAAGGAGATAGGAATAGAAGTATGGTTGGACGGAAAGGTAGAACACCACTACCAAAAATTAGCAGATAGAGACAAACACGCGAATGGCGACCAACCGAAGTAGAAGAATCCAAGAGCACAACCGGCGCAGAATGTCCTGGACTTGAACAAGCGAAGAGGGGTCAGTGATCCTGGCGCAAGCTTCTTGTTGGACTCCCAGAGTGGATACAGGAACAAGCAGACGAAGCCAATGACAAGCATGGCAATGATGTCTCCACTCTGCCAGCCGTTGGCAGCTTTCGAGGCAATCGTGCAAGGTATCAGAATCAGGGAGAAGGCTGCACTCAGAAGGATGATGCCACCAATGTCCAATTCAAACCACAGACTCTTCAGAATCTGGACCACTCCGATTCTACGCCATGGCGATGGTGCTGTCAGGCCTAGCTTCTTTGCTTTCCGATTATTCCAAAACAATGCCGAAGACAGCGGCAGAAACATGACTGGGAGTACGATGCACCACATTCCATATCCCCATCTCCACGTCGTCGTATTAATTATATCATTCCCAATAATAGATCCACACCAGACAGTGATCAAGAAAGGGATATCCGGGAGACTAGACCAGAGAGCTCGATTGAGAGGATCGCTTGTGTCGGCAATGAAAATCTGCTGTATAATTTGCAGACCTGTACTTCCCGCGGAGTAAAAGATTTGGGCTGCAGCGTATGTCTGGACGCTTGAGGATGTCGCCATCTGAATGTACCCAATGACGTATAGAAAGATGCTGAATGAGAAGGCCTCCAGGCGACCAAAGACGTTGGCGATCTTTGCCATAGGCGGTTTTATAACGGCTAATCAGGTTAGATTTCTATCTCAGGATCGCAAGAGAAGATATACCATTGACGACACCTTGTACCACATACACCGTCGAAATCAGGGAATGCTGTTTGAACGAGCTAGTAGCAAAGACCGAGAGTGACAGCACAGTTTGCTGCTCGAGAGACACGGTGAATGCCATCAAGAAGATACTGCGAAAAGTTATTAATTTGACACTCAACGTGTGTAGCTAGAGATTCGACATACCTCAGATACGCAGCTATCAATCCCCACTCTGTCCAAGTCATCACTACAGCTTCAATGTTCTTGACACCCGCTTGTGCATTATTCGAGCTGCTAGTAGTGGCACTGCCATGGCCACTGCCACCGCTCAGAGAATTGGCTTCAAGATCATTATTCTGTTGAAAACCTTTGGCCACACTTGCTTCGGAATCGAAGTCCATTGTACCATTGTCTCCGGGGCTGGTCGACTTCGAGTTCTGGTCTCTGGGAAATCCGCCCAATTCAACCTCCTCACCAGCTCCACGAGGACTGGTGGACGACTTGCCAGAAGCATGTGTGGGATTCATCTTGGGCAGAGGATCCAGTTCCATAAAACCATTAGAACACCCTCTCATTGAGTATCGACTATTTCATTCTCCCAAGACAAATGGAAGGATGGGAAGGATCTGATAAAAGTTGACAGCAAACTCTAGATTTAAGCTAGTATCCTCAGCATCATCTTTGCTTGGGGATCAACACAATCCGGAAGAGATGTATCTTAGTCTGGAGCCCAAGAGACACCGTCGTACCGATGACGGAAGGAGCTCGGGAACGGATCGGTAGATGAGGTTCTGGTCGAAGACATCTTGTCAAGCCGGGCAATGCCGTACTTGCCGCGGAAGAGCGCAAGAAACTCATAAAATATAAAGAGAAGTGGAATTGATCAATGACGATTGTGTATGAGAGAAAATGGAATTAGATGAAAGAAAGAAGACAGTAGTTTGAGGCCGAGGGAATTAAGGTTTCGCCCATGTCTTTAGCGCCACGCTAGTATCTAACCTGATCTTGTCGAAGCTATCAGATTCCCTTCTGCGAGATACAGACATTCTCATCTGCATTCTTCCATTTTCAGCCAGTTATGTACAAGGTACAATAACAAACTAACTTTCTCGTCGCGGTCTTGGCCATGTTCCTGAGAAGATATTCAGCCTTGAGCTCACTCGAGGAGGGGAACCAATCTTTTCCCCGAGTTCTTGATTCAAGGTAGATAACCTTAAAGATAGGAGGTGAGGACCGTGCGAAAAGCAGACCATTTTACGAGTAGCCAATGCCGTCGTCTTAGTGAGGGATGGCGCGTCAGGGGGACACTCCGCGACCTCATATCTCCTTCGAGTACCTTTCCCCTTCTCATCAACCCCTCAATGATTAGGAAGTCCCTCCTCACTTAGAAGCCTCGCCGTCACACTCGCCATGCCAAGAGCAGCCAGAGCATCGAACACGGAAGCGCGTCGAGAGCCATATAACGCGTCAGGGAGACCTTCGGCGGTAACGAGCAATGGCGGGGGTTCTTCCAGGGTACGTCTCCTGTATCCAGTTTACGTTGCTTGCTAATATTCTTCAGCCTGCAGTTGAGGAGTACCTGCTTCAGGTCCGCCTTTGGGAAACCCGCGATCCATGCATTACTCGACTCCTATCCGTTCCGTCGAACTTCACATTCCGACAGCTCCACGAAGTCTTACAAGTAGCCTTTGGATGGACGGGAAGCCATACGTACACGTTTGATGTTAATGATCTGGCCGCGACTCGCCAGGTAAGCTTCTAGCTCCGTGGAGCCGGCTGAAAGGCTAACATTATTTCTACAGCGCGGATTTATGGGAAACCCAACTCTGCTTACCTTAGTTGAAGACGACGACGATTTGGATATGTTGCCAAACCCAGTGAAGCTCGATACCGACTATACACTGGCACATATCTACAATGGCAGACGATACAAAGGCAAGGTGGAGATCATGTACGAATATGATCTTGGCGCTGGCTAGGAACATAAAATAAGCTTCCTCGGGCGAGCTGACCCGATGATGAGACGCCAGATGCATATCTCAGAGGACTCCCCAGTTGTGTGCCTCGGTGGAGAAGGACACCGTTGTGCAGAAGATTGTGGCGGCAGTCATGGCTGGGGAGAGTTGAAGGAACTCTTCAAGAGAGGCCGCGACGATGAAGAAGGAAGGATGTGGTGGTACATGCCGATGCTCGGGATTCGTGATCCGGCACAGTTCAATCCTTACGAGTGGGACATCAAGAAGGTGAATGAGGCATTGGCAGACATCGGGGCGTAAGTACGCTGTGGCATTTTCACTGCCTCGCGTCAAGTGATTTGATTTTTAGGCACATCTCTCTGGTTGGTTTTCGAGTTCGAGGAAATCTTATATATACTAAGCAACGGCGAGTCCTCCTTTAATATGATCAAGCGTTCTTCTACCAACAAACATTCACTCCATATGCAATACCGACTCAGGCCAAGTGGCAGGGTTGGAGAGCCACTGTTGGACTAGGATGTGCACCAAAACTCAGATCAATGTCCATCCTCTTAACGTCTGGACACTAGATGTGGAGTGAAGAGATCGACCAATAGGAAGGAGGAAGGAGGCATGGACCGGGTGGGGGTTCTGATGGCCCGACAGCCTCGCAGGTGAGATGTGCAACGAAAGTCCCTCATTGTCCATCCAATGTCGGGACATTCACAGGACTTGGCCAAGGGTAGGTGAGAGCGGACCTCTAAAGTCCCCAGAGAGGTGCCGCTGAGCTGGGATGTGCAACAAAACTGCCTTTCATTGTCTGAAACTTTCGGACCGAAAGCGAGGCGTAGTTTTTGAACTCCAGCAAAGGAAGGCTAAATGCTCGAAGCTTCGCTAATTAAGTTTGAAGGGCTTACTGGAGTATGGATGGTAGCAAATGTGATACAAATGTTTTGGATCTTGGTTGTCTTGGAAGATGAGAGGAAAGTCATTGATTCAGTTTCTGATACCCAAGTGGGACTTCAAGCAAGTCTATATTATTACATTTATTTCACTCAATATCTTACACACTCAGTCTTGCCCAGAAATTGGAGGCCAGAGATACGCAGAATCAGCCTCAGATGTTCTACATAATACCTGGCTGGATCCTCTCCAACTTCTCCGAAAGCTCACTCCACAATCTCTTCTGCGTTTCCATTCCTTCTTCGCTGAGCACAAAGCCGGAATACCTGTCCCACACTGTCAGCTCCATCTATCAATATACAATCGAGCAAAACTTACCTCCCAACTTTACAATCATCCAAATACTGTCCATGCGTCTCGTCTCCTCCCTCGGCACCATGAACAAGCGTCCTCCCACCCTCTTCAGTAGTCCTCGAGAGCAGCTTCTTCATCGTCAAAACATATATCGAGAACAAGAAACTCGAATTCCTCATGATCGCCGTATCGACAAACCCAGGATTGAGGATATTGGCAACGACCTTCCCCTCGCTCTTCGACTCGGTAATCTTATCTGCGAGTTCCCGCACACAGAATGTCTCGATGAGTTTCGAAACATTGTATCGATCGCTCATCCTCGCTCCTTTAGCCTTCGCTAGCCCTTCGAAGATATTTGGCGCTTTGCGTTCAGGGAAGGAGGTGTCTTTGTGTACGAAACTTCCCGTGAACGTAAGCACGCTCTTTCCTCCTGTCTTCGCCGCTGTTTCTCGCAGTTTCGGGAGCAGCGTGAGAGCGAGAAGCATAGTACTGACAACATTCACAGTAATAGTCTCCTCATCCTCCTCCACTTTCTTAAACTCAAAAACATACATCCCCGCATTTAACACCAAAATATCCAATCTCTCCAACGCTTTCGCCTTTTCTGCAAAAGCTTGAACAGAAGCGTAGCTCGATTGATCCAGCTCCCAGACTTCGACGACCCCTTGTCGACCAGTGGAATCTTCGATTGAGGCTTTGGCGGTGAGGCCTTTGGAGATGGTTCGGACGGCGAGGATTACTTTGGCAGCGGAGAGACGGACAAAATGCCGGGCGGCTTCGAGACCCATTCCGATATTGGAACCGGTTACTATTATTGTTTGGTTGGCGAAGGAGTGGGCGGGGATGGGGAGTTTGGCGCAGAGTTGGGAGTTGACGAATGCTCTGACGGGAGGCATGTTGACGGCAGAGGAGAATGAATTGTGGGGCCCAACCGTTGAGGATTTCAAAATTCGATAGTTGAAGAATTTGGAGGCAAGACTAAAGACGAAGATGAAGATGATTGTGATTTACTAGAACAGGAGGCGAAGAGAGGATGGTGGATGTCTTGCTTTTGACGACCTTGTCTCAACTGGTCTCAAATAATTGATCGCCATGGCAGCGCTTTATATATTATCAATTTGCTCTGCCTAGATGCGCGTTCTATCAAATTTGCATCGGAGGAACTTGGAAAGCCTTCTTGTTGCGTTCATAGAGAGAGAAGTGATGCCAGATGGGCACGGTGCAACTCACGATGTTCATGACTCGTGTATTTTAAAAGCGGAGCAAATTGAGCCCGTGGAGGCGCTGGTTGGTGAGACTGATTCCGGTCAGGTGAAACCTCAATGAATAGCAATCTCAAAGATCTTCAGGTAGTAGATAAACTTTTTGCAGAGCTAAGTATGCCTAACAAACTTCTTTACTTCTGATTTTCTTTTGACGGGGCTTGATTCTAACTATAGGTCACGTGTACAGCACACTTTCCTCTCGTAGCTTCTTCGAACCACTTTCTCCAATGCAACTCATAATCAAACGCAACACCAAATTGTCCGTGGTCGCCAATTCAAACTGTCCAGAAATGACGTTTTCAATTGACATCAGGGAGGCATCCAAAACCTTCGCAATGGCACCCTCGACGTACTCTACTGGTCTCATATCCCAGCGATTTTACCGAAGCTGAGCGCTCAAGAATGCCCGTTTTCCCTCTACGGCTTGGAGCAAATGATCTCTTTGGCTCTGGGATTGGAATTTCATGGTCTGCATACCACATCTGGAAGACAAGACGGCAGGACTGGACGCCCCAAGAGGCTGTGTCGTGATAAGGCTGGCCTATAAGGCTTCCTGTGATGAGGCTGGCAGCACACCATGAACTATCACCAAAACCCCCAATGTCCGACACTCCCATGGCGTCTGTCTTTCAAGAATATTTCAAGGTCCGATGGATCCCCTAACGGCGCTTTCTGTCGCGGGAAATGTTGTGCAGTTCGTTGAATTCAGTAGCAAGCTCATATCTGCAAGCTATGAATTGTATACGAAGAGCGAGCTGGACTGTCATGCACAGGCAGCCTTGGCGACCGACGACATCCTCGACTACACAGTTCAACTCCGACGAACATTGCGCGTTCCTGGTGAATCTGCGAAGTTGACAAAGGAAGAATTGCTGCTGGAAGACATATGCAAAGGATGTGACGACTTGGCGAAAGATCTCCTCGCCCGCCTCGACAAGCTCAAGGCTGGCAAGAATGAAAAAGGCCAGAAGATGCTATGGCCGACGCTCACAGCAGCATTTCAGAGTCTATGGACGCAGAAAGAATTGCTCAAAATTCAAGACAGGCTGAAGGACTATCGAGCACAGATAGACTCGCGTGTCATGCATTCGTTGAGGTAATATTCAGCTCCGGCGCCGCAAGGCTACCCATCTAGAACTGACATTCTTGTCCTCTACAGTAAACTTGCCAATCTAAAGTTTCATGAACTATCTGAGCGATTCGATCATCTCGATGCTACGAATAAGGAACTTGCCTCCGCTATCGTCAATCGCAATGGCTACGATGACCGCGGACTTCAAGAACAAGTTTCTGCGGTATCTGCGCTTCTCGATCGAGCCGAGGTGGTTATGAACTGTCATGAAGAATCCACAAAGAGAGTCATTGTAGATGTCTTTCAACAACTTGGCCTTGTTGCAAACAATCAGGAGGATACACAACTATTAGCCGAGATCAGAAGTACGGATCGGGAGGTACAAGGATTGGTTAGGGCCGAACTTCTGGACAGTCTCCACTTTCCAACAATCGCTGAACGATTTGAGGCTGTAGAAGAAGCTCATACGACCACTTTCGATTGGGTTTTTCGACGCGTTGAAGATACAAAACAATACGCTGAAGGCAGACGCTGGGGCGACTTCAGCGATTGGCTCCAGTCTGGAAATGGCCTTTACTGGATTAATGGGAAAGCTGGATCGGGGAAGTCCACCTTGATGAAATATCTTGTGAACCATGGGAAGACATCCTCGCTTTTGAGGCGTTGGGCAAGAGGCTCGAAGCTCTGCACCGCCGCATTTTTCTTCTGGAACAGTGGCTCGAAACAGCAGCGAACTCAAGCTGGGCTTCTTCGATCACTACTGCATAGGATCCTGGGCCAGCATTCGGAACTCATCCCCATGGTACTACCTACTCAATGGACTGCAAGGTATGCTGCCAGATGTTTAGATGCACATTATCATGTACGTTTCAACAAATCTTTATCCTTTCGCTTCGAGGACTCTCAATTGATGATTTGATAGGACGAATCCTGGGAATTATCAGAACTTGAAACGGCTTTCAAAACTCTGATTACGCAAACGAGTGTCCCGTTGAAGCTCTGTCTTTTCATCGATGGGCTTGACGAATACGAGGGCAATGATGAAGATATCGCATCTCTTTTCGGGAGAACACTCATGTCCCACAATGTGAAAATATGTTGTTCTAGCCGCCCACACCAAGTTTTCGCAGATGCCTTTGCATCTCGACCAGGACTCAGACTGCAAGATTTGACCATCCCTGACATGAAGAAGTATGTGCACGACAGATTGGAACGGCATTCTAGGATGCAGCAATTGTTTAAGGACGAGCCTATGCCATCAAGGAAACTCATTGACGAGATTGGGACCGCAGCCAGTGGCGTCTTTCTTTGGGTACGCCTTGTCGTTTCGTCCCTACTTAATGGTCTCGGTGCACACGACGATATTTTGTTTCTTCGGAAGAGACTAGAGGAATATCCGAAGGAGTTGGACGAATTTTTTCACCAAATGATTTTCAAAGTCGACAAAGTCTACCAGCAGGAGAGAGCGCGACTGTTCCAACTTGTTGGGGCAACATTTCGAGATCGGGAAGACGAGTTCACCTCTTGGCGAGAAATCAGACAGCTCTCGGTAAGCCCACCTTCTCAGAGCAATATTTCTCTTTCCCCTTCACCCCGAGAGTTCTAGCTATCCCCAAGCTCGTGGGATACTCTGCCCTGCTTTGAAATGCTTACATAGGAATACTGATACCGAAATCTTGGGTATAGGTGCTATTGATTTCATTCGCTTCGGAGCGAAACACTGCGCTGGTACTTGAAGCAAAACCTGGGTTCATCACTAAGGAAGCTATCACGACTCGCTGTAGAAGAATGGAGGTCCTCCTTAGGACTAGAAGCGGCGGTCTTCTCGAAGTACAATACGGAAAACACACACATGTTGCTCCTGATATGGGCGTCTCATACCTGCATAGAACTGTCAAGGACTACCTTCAATTGTGGGAGACCCGCCAGAAACTCGCAGATGAAACAACTAATCATCAGCACGATACTTTCAAAGCCACAGAAACAATCTTCAAGGCACATATTTTGGCACTGAAAGCACGAAAAGCAATGACAACCACCGCGCAACCTCCTTGGACGCTCATACAAGATGCGATAACCTGGGCCCAACGAGCAGAACGTGATACGCACACGAGCCAGATCGAGTACCTCGATGAGTTCTACAATACCGCACAACAGCTGTGGCAGAACAGTCACTCTCTTCAAGGTGCTTTCTTCGAGCAACAGAAGTCGATGTTAACGCTTGCCACTCAATGCGGTCTTCAGCATTACCTTGATGCCAAACTATCTCAGGAGAACGTCGTTTCCAGCTGGGGGCTGGGCAGGCACCGGAGATCCTTGTTGGATTATGCACTGGTTCCCGACGATGCAACGGAGACATTCATTAGCGAAGGGATGGTGAGCACTTTGCTGAAGTACGGTGCTGATCCTAACAGGCTTGAGAGGCCATTTGGCACAAGTCCTTGGCAGAACGCACTGTCACATCTCAACCTTACGATATCGGAAATTGGTGTAGGCAAGCAACAGGATCCGAAGCGGCAGTCATATATATTGCACCAATGGGCACCAGTCATCAAGCTACTGTTAGACTCTAGGGCTGATCCCTATATCGAGTCTCCGGTGCTCGTTGGACACGTCGAAATTGGAGAGGATAAGTTTTCTGGAGGCATCGTCTGGCCTCCTGGCAAGATCTTGGACAAGGCTTTCGCCACCGAGCCCCAGATACTTGCCGAATTGCGAGAGGCACTTGAAAAGGCTAAGTTGGCATCATCTCGATCGAAGATTTCTGAATCAGAGGAGGAGTCAGATGTCCCGCTGCCGCAGACGGAGTTAAGCATGTCGGAACCCCAAGAGGACTTGAAGCCATTGAAATCACCGAAGCCGTCAGAGACATCAGTAGTGGAAGCGGAGATGGTTATTTCGCAACTAGAGGTGAAGACCATGGAGACTGAGAAGGGTTTAGGCGCACAATACGATCGCAGGCCCACGACACGGCAAAAAGAGTCTCGGACGAAATCACGACAGCAGCAGTTGGAGACCTCGGAGCCAAATAGGAAGAAAAGCTCTCCCTGTTGTGTGATACTGTAATGTCTTGTCCATTATCAAAGGACAAAGTGGATGAATGTCTGGCTGTTCATATTTCTGGCGTTCTTTCTTCATTGTTCAAAACCTCTCTGGATCGAATGTCGATGTACATACTGGCTGTACTGTACATTGCGGTGAAGGAAACGTTAAATATCCCGGCGCGGAAGACAGGAGTTTCTAGGGCGTTAAGCTTGCTCAAGCATGACGTATAATTCTAACGAATTTAACGAAATGACGGATTTCATATTGTTCATAATATCTTAATCGAATTCAAGACCATTTATCTGCTCCTACACAATTGATGCAACCCATTGCTCTCTGATTGGTGGTCCACTAGCTCATATTCCGAGTCAGGAGAAGATCTCGGCTAATGCAGGAACGGTCAGGGGAAGGAGATCACCAGCATGGTCTTATCTTTGGAATATGGGGTAGAGATAAGAGCTAGAAATATATAAAAGAGAGGGCGACTTCCTTGAGAGATTGACATTCTGTTTTATCTCTTCGTGTTTGTGATTTCGAAAGTTCTGTTTCGTTTTGTCTTGAGTTTTAATGACATCATAGCTCTCGCACTCTTCAAGTAAAGAGTTGAAGAAGGCAAGGGCAACGAGGACATCCGAAAGACCATTGTCGCCTTCAAGATCGACTTCTTCAATTCCCCTCTCACCTTCGTACTTTCTTCCCTGCTTCCCCATCTCTCTTTCCCTCCTTCTCAAGCTGTCGGTCCTCAAAGTGAAGACCCATCACGTGCCGCTACTGCTCGATGACATCGACGGAACAACATTGAAGCGCAGCCCACGCATCGTCATTGCTCCATTTGTTTGAGCTAGTATCAGGCAACTCGTCTTCGTAAGTAAGCTTCGCTTGACTACAAAACAAACAAGTTCTCTCTCCGCATTCTCTCCACTTTCAGCAGCATCAAACATATCAAATCAATTCTCATCTACCGATACAACTCGATCCAAAGTCCCAAGTAATCATGTACATCCCATCAGGCCAATCCATCTTGACAGCCGGTCTTGCCTTAACTGGTACATTGACCAAACGTACGTCGCACCTCTTCCCATCTCCAGTATCCCAACCCTCCCAGTACTCCTCACTAACAATTCCCCTCCCAGCCAGCGAAGTAGCATCCGGCACCATCATGGACTACGCCGTAGAAACCTGCATCGACAAAGACGGCAACCAACGCTGCACCAAACCATTCCTAGTCACAAAATCCACCTGTTATAAGATTGAATGGAGTACTGAGGGAACGGTATCTCATACTACTGTTGAGGTAACTTCCCATATCTCTTTTTACTCCACTTCTCCACTCCTCCCTCCGCAGTTTCCACCACTTCCTTCCGCTCCGCCCCGCACCCGTCCGCCTCTCATCCCCCCCTTCCTCTCTCTATACTACTCGTCTGCCCGGCTGTCAAAATCCCCAAGCTCCGAGAACATTGACAGTGGTACTAACCAAACACCCAGGTCCGCGACGCAGGCAGCAGCGAACTAGTCTACTACAGAGACACGAACGGGGAGTGGACACCCGAGAAGGGGGAGTTGGTGTATATGGATTTCAAGCCTAAGGTATGGAAGACTGGGAATGATACTGTTAAGTATAAGGTTACTACTTGCGAGTAGAGTGAAACAGAGAATAGAGGTGTGATAATGGGAGAGGGAATGGAAAATGAAGGACAGATAATGGCGTTGGCTTTTTGATTGTATCAGTAGGGATGGGAATGGGAAAAGGTAGGATATTGGCGTGGTAATGAAAAGGCAAGCATAGATTCTGAATGCATCACGAACCAACGTCTCACACCCTGCCTCTCATCGATGTGAATCAGTATGAAGTTTTGTATGTGGAAACATGGAAAGATTATCGAGCCGTGATACTTCGGACGACCCAGACATCAGCGGAAAGCACCACTCACAAAGGCACAAATGAAGACATGATTACGATCCGACACAGCATCCAATTCACATCTCTACTAGTACAATCCACTACCACAGTACAACGACACACACACACATCTCGCTACCCAACAGGTCTAAAAAGAAGACCTTGCATTTTGCTCTGCTCTGCTTTCTTGCTTGCTCTCTTCGCTCTTAATATGATCCCGGCAAACGCAAAACCAACGACCGAAGATAGCAACGAGAAAAGGAGAAAGCTCTCTCTCTCTGGATGATGATAGAAGAAGAATGAAAAAAGTTTGAAAAGAAAAAAGCAAACACATGAAGGAAGGAAGGTATTACAACACTGTATCCATGCAGATCCAAATCCCCAATTCTTCTGCCGATTCTCGGTCCTCTAATTTCCAACAACTTCCTCCTCTGCCCATCCGTTGAGCCCGTTCATGTTCATGCTGCCATCTTGGATCGCGAGACCGTAGGTGTTGCCGAATGGTCCGTTGCCGTTTCCATTACCGAGACCACCGGAGAATGAGCTCTGGTATTGATGACCTCTTCGCTGCTGCTCCCCGTTGCCATTGATACCATTCTGATCTTGGAATTGACCATTGATCTGCTGGGCAAACACTGGCAAGCTAACAGCGCGGTTGTGTTGGCCGCGTGCGTTCGATGGCGCCAACAAGCCGTTCATAGTAGGAGCACCGCTAGACGAGTTCTGGAAGCCGTTCATGCCACTGATGCTGGCAGATTGTTGGTGACCCATTCCTTGACTAGACTGCGGGATATCGAGGGCATCGATATTCGGCGAGTTGTTGTACAGAGCAGCTTGCTGGGCTTGCAATACCTGTTGCTGCTGTTGTTGGAGCTGGGCAACGGCATATGGGTCAAGCTGCTGCTGTTGCTGCTGCTGAGCTTGCTGAGAGACTTGATTCAAGTACATGGTGAGAGGATTGTTGCTGCCAGCGTTGAGGATGGTGGAAGGAGTAGGCGCAGATGGGAAGCTTGGGCCTGAGCCAGTCGCCGAACCAGGTGCTTGCGAACCAGTTGGCGAGCTTCCGTTCTGGCTTGGCTGGAGACCACCGCTGTTGGGGGGTGGCGAGTTAACACCATCGTTGCGAGGAGACTGTTGGCTTTGTTGGACTTGACGAGGTGGGTTGCCACATCTGTCCTTGCCAAAGTTGACCTTGAAGCGACGATATTCCTCCTTGCCGCGGATAGCCTCGATGGCCTTGATAGCGTTTGCGATGTTGGTGAAATTGACGAATGCGCAGCTCTTCTCACGAAGGGTGTTGACAAGCTCAATCTCGCCATACTCGGAAAAGTCCTGTCTCAGCCTCTCCTCGCTCCATGACTCGTCCAAGTTGCCAATGTAAACGTTTCTCGAAGCACCACCGCTGACAGCAAGAGCAATAGCAGCTGGAAGTGCTCCTGAGTGCTTTCCCCACCCAATCTTCAACCTCCTGTTGTGAATCATTAATCCCTGCAAGTTGCTCAAAGCGTAGAAAGAAGCGGCAGAAGTAGGGTCAATAAAGGTGACGAAGCAGATATGCTTGTCGGGTATATATCGAATGTGGTGTAGAAGTCCACCTCTGACAACATTACAAATTTCTTCAATTGTGGTTTCGGGATGAATGTTTCCCAAGTAGACTGTGCGATTGCCCAAGTTGTTGATTCCTCCAGCGGTAGTGGCGACTGCAGCTGCGGCGACGGACTGTTGAGCGAGAGCATTCGATATGAGGTCGCGATCAGCACCATTGAGAACGTGAGCGTACCCTGGTGCGATACCAAGGTATTGAGCTGCATTCTGCTGTTGTGTCTTGGAAACGTACGCGCATCGATCCTTTCCGTAGTATACACGACGAGGTGACTGCCACTTTGGCTCCTGTGGAAGTTGTGAGACAGCCTTGATCGCGTTGCCAATTGACAAGAAGTGGACGAAGCCAATTGCCTTTTCACGGACAATCTTGACTGTGTCAATTGGGCCGAACTTGCTCAAATCCTCTCGCAACTCATCCTCGGTAACGTTCTCATCCAAATTGCCCAAGTACACATTCCTCGAGGCACCTGACTGTTGAACAGCGAGAGCGACAGAAGTTGGCACCTGCGATGGCTTTCCCCATCCGACCTTGATATCCTGTCCGCGGATCGAGAGCTTCTTCAAGATGGCATCGGAATGGAAGTGCGTAGCAGAGCTTCCGTCCAAGAAGGAAATGAAAGCACAGTTCTTGTCTGGCAAAAGTCTGACCGACTCAATCTGACCACTGCGCACGTGTCCGAGAATCTCTTCGGCGGACGTCTCCGGAGGAATGTTTCCCAGGTAAACGGTCCTGCTGGTACCCGAAACAAGTCCAGGGGACATTTGTACAGGGGACGAGGGCTGGATTGACATTTGCTGCATTTGGTTGTTCATAGTTGCAAAGCCACCCGTTGGAGATTGAGGATTGTAGAATTGTGGCGCTCCATAAGTCGACGGCGAGACGAGGGTCTGGTAAAGCTGAGGAGAAAGCGGACTGCCCATGTTCTGATTTTGCTGTTGTTGCTGCTGTTGGTTGTTCTGCTGGTGTTGGAACGTGGCGTAGTTCTGGAATTGAGGACTCGCGAACGCGGCTGGCGTTCCTGGCTGGAAGGGAGAACCGAGTAGCAATTGAGATGGCAGCAAGGGAGTGAATTGCATATCAAACGCGGTGCCAGGTGTCTGCATATCGTTCTGACCTTGCTGGTTCATTGTTTGTGTGTTGATCGAAGGAATGTTCGCTCTTCTCGGATGTCTGTCCCCATATCCACCCATTGAAAACTGATTCGAGCTGTATGCTCCATGGGAAAATCCGGTATCGCTATTCGAAGGCTTCGAGGCGTGTCCTGGGAATCTGTTGGCGGTGGCCGCACCAGGGCCATTCTGCGGGTTCGCTACTTGTGTTTCCTGCATCCCGAGAAGATGAGGTGGCAGGACAAAGCTGTCCCGCGTGATAGATGATAGTACAGCCGTTTTGAAGGATTAAAAGTGCCTGAGAGAGGCACTAGGTGGTGTTATTGTAGTATCAAATGTAGCGTTCGGTCGAAGGAGTCAGTTGTTCAAAAGCGAACAATTGAAGGCGAACAAATGTATGAATCGAAACGGCAGAAGTTCGTGGGAGTCGAGGGTCGATTAAGTGTCGAAAATGGACAGTCGGGTGTGGAAACGTCTGGTATAAACAAATCTGCTTGTATAAATTAAGTATTGTTGTATGGATACAAGTATGGTTCAAGTCGAAGTCGAAGCGAAGTGCATCTGCGACAGATCTCGAGGTTCGAAGGTAGACAGTCGGGTATCTGCAGATATTCGATGAGCTCGAGGACAATGGATATCGTCTGCTGGGATCTGGAGAGGATCAATGGTCCGCACGAACAAAGAGCTGTGCGAATGGGACGATAGAAGGTTGAGCGAGTGTGGTTGGTCCTTTCAATAAAGAGTAAAATAAATGGTAGAAGATGAAGAAAGGATCAAGCAGCGAAGAAGAGCAGCTAGATAATGAGTGTGGGCATTTGTGAAGGACCAAAGAAGAGGCTTTGGAGGAAGAAGAAGGTCGAGGGTGAAGAGAAGTTCTTGAGAGACGAAGCAATACGATTGAGTGAGAAGGAGAGTTCCTCTTTGGGTGGTCTTAATCTAAGGCCAGAACGCACTTGCCTACAAACAACTTAGCCTGCGCCAGGGGTAGCCGACCCAGCGCCTTTTTATTTTTGCAACCAATCTCGCCAATCAAAGGGGTGGGTGGACCCGATCAATGATTTATTACTTTACCACACCGTCGATGCTCATTTATCTATATTCTTGACCCTTGGCGAATGAGGATGCATACGAAGTGCGGGGAGAACTGCCTATAGCTTCGTATGCTGGTTACAACTTTACTCGCAGCAGAGCAGATATACCGGATACAATAATTCCATATCGATAGCAATCATCAGAATTGCTCCAGCCACCTCCAAATCGCTGCGAGAGGACACGGACAGACGACATCTGTCAATGTTTCTAAATTGCCGCACACCCAGCTCAAGGGAAGATCTGAGGTGGACACCGCTATGCAGATATCGGCTACATGCTTTGGGGGTTGTGTCATGGAAGCATCGCAGCCATGTTCTGCATACATCCAGACGAAAGGCTAGAGCTGTCACTGTTTCTGATGTATCGCTGGACCAGTACGAAGCTACATTATCTCGATCTGATGTAACCTCTCCAATGCATCTACACACCAAGGTTTTGGTACTGTATTGAATCATTGAACCTAGATACTCATGTTCAGATGAAAAGCAACTTCAGACCTGTCACTGTTTTCTTTGTTGCCGCTGGTACCACGCTGCCTTTGATAGCGGGATTCGAGATTAATGCAGGTACCGATCGCGATGCCATCATTTGGCTAGCTACCGACATCAAATTCGGATGACGAGGACAGAGCGGCTATTCTTCCCGATGAAGTAACACAGCCTCGAAATACTTGCCTCGATCGCATCGAGCTCTCGAAGACTACGAATAAACATATACCTACAGTGCGAACGGACATCAAGATAGACTCCAAGAGCTTCATGACGTGGAATCAAGCCATGGCGATACCTTGGTTTGGGTCGCCACCACCACAACAGCAAACCTGAAAACGACACAGAAAAACAAGAACCCAACATGCATCGAAACTCACGAGACTCTCTCCTCTATGCATATACCGGGAAACCTCCCTACCGCGAACCATCAGTCTCAGCGCCGCCAATTGCTCAACGAGCCTCAGCATCATCCGAACAATTGAGACAACGTCAAGTTAGAGACTTCATCTCAAAAGTGCTCGCCAAACACCAAGAGTCGGGATGAAGAGTCACCAGTTGAACCTTTTTATGCACAATTATCTCGCTTCCTCTTTCATCAAAATCTGTCTCAATCGAGTCAATTCGAGGCTATTGATATAAATTCCAGCAATTATGAAAATCACCCGCAGATCAATTCAAACCTTCAATACTCTATTCGAATCATCCCCACCATCTATCCACCCACCCAGCATCATCATCCTCTGCGCCTCTTCTCCCTTCAAACAAGTTTCTCCACCCATCCCCGTCAGCTCCTCGTCCGCGTTTCAGTTTTCTCAGGAAAAAACGTTCAAAAATAAGGCGCTTGTTTGATGTAGGGGTAGGGCGTATCCCTGCTGACGTTTCCGCTTCGTGCATGCATGTTTCTATCGAACCTCAAACGCGGACGAAGTCACGAAGTCACGAAGAACCCTCGAATTCATATCTCTAACTTCAAACATGACACTCTTCTTAAAACGTCTGATATAGATACCGTCTCGAGCTTGAATGGATGAGAACAGATGGCAGCTTCGAGCTTCGCATCAATTGCGCACAGATATCTGGTTCCGTGGTTGTGAATTGATGCTGTGCGTCAGCTTTCTTGATTGGGATGAGCTCACGCGATGAAACCCCTTTTCTCCCCTGATTGATATCACGTTTTGCCCCTCTTCAGACAGAGCTCACAGCCACCCCCTCCAACCCACTTCACCTCCGAACTTCAGGCCTTCGGCTCAGCCTCATACATGTCTTATCTTCAGACGTATCTTATATATATGCCATGGGCCGTGGTCGCCGTTCTCGATTTGGTTCTACTCTCCGAGGAACACAATGCGCACGCTGAATGAATTCCCAGTGCCCAGAGGGGTGAAAGAATTCGCGGAGCACGACCAACTTACGACCTCGAAGTCCAGCGACGCGAAGGTCATCTAATTTCGAATGACGAGCAGCGGCGTGTAAGTGCACGCCAATATTCAATCGACTGTTCTGTGACGCTTATCTGTTTTTGATTCCTTGCAGATTTTGATCCAGCGCTCCAGTCTACACTTTGCCAGCACCCCCAAACCTTTCTCTTTCCTCAAGTGCGAAGAATTCGAATTGCATCTTCCTAAACAGTCTCTCGAGACACTGCATCGCAATCTGGGCATGCAAATGAGCAAACGTATTCTTCCTGATGGCATCGAGTAGCGACTGACAGGACCTCGTTATAGGAGAAATCGTCGCTGCTGAGAAGTCAGCGGGCTTCCGAAGCTGCGATTTGCTGCCATGTACTGCTCTGACATGCCACTCTGAGGTGGTTTATACAGATCCTACCCCAAGAATTTTGGGAAATTGAGAGACTTCCAACAAACAAGTATTAGTTGCGAGGCAAGTCCTCTCCCACCTCCACGCCACTCGGTTGAAATATTTCGGGGCATTCCTCAACCAGCACGATGGGCATTTTTAGATCTCGGTCAGTGACTGCCATGCTCAGGTGTGTTTGTTGTTAAACTTGAGCAATGAGACGAGCGCCGAGATGTTCGAATGCACATTTATCGTCGACGCTCTCCCGGCTGCTCTAGGTCTGTGCCTGATGGTCTTTGGTATGATGACCATATGTCATCGCACATCTTGTATTACGCGCTAAGACATTGTGAGAACAGCTGCAGGAACTCCCAGTCGCAATCATGCCGTCTCGTTGGGTTTGGAGTATCTGGGAGATAGCCATCTTCTTTCTGTATCTAACGGCCAGGCTCGCAGCAAATTATGGCTCAAATTTGGTCTTGCGCACAATAGGAACATCTCTATTGTACGTCTTTGTTATACACGCAACTACCTCGTTCCAAGGGCTCGGTGCTGTCCACGTTGATAACGTTTATTTACATTCGAAATCAAGTTCTCATGTCTTCCAACCTGCACAACCATTTTTGCTTCGGACGCCAACAAACAAGACTTCCATTCCATCATCACCATCGAACTCTACCAGTGAACGGGATATGACATTGGCCACGCCGTTCTCATAGTGCTTTGGAGATGCTATCGCCGGCGTTGTGGTGGCCGTCAAGAGAGTGTCGATACCAAGACGTCGCCGAGGTCTTGAAGCTCATTCCATAACACTACGCACGGATTCAAGGCATCTTGCCATTGCTTCCTCGCTGTAGAGGCTAGTCAATACGACTTTGTTTGCTTGGGTATTTGCCCTATGAAAGACTGTAGATGCCAGTTTGGGAGATCACTTATGCTGAGGAGGACGGCGGAGAGACGCTCGTTGCTTCACAGAAGTCCGGATATTGGCAACTGAATGCGCAGAAAAGGATTACTTGGCTTTGAATGACACTCTTCGCAAGGCATGAACTTGAAAACTGAGATCGATCACACCCCAACCGATATCTGGCAGGAAGTGAAAAGAAACCAAGCTCGTGACTTCTGCGCACCTATTGGAGCTGCTGAAGCTCAATTCCTCGCAATAGCTGCTGGAAAACTCGTCTCGAAATCACAATCGCCCAGCAGTGTGTTTCGAAATTGGGATCATCTCAGTCTTTGAGCGTACGGCAATGACCTCGGTTTTCAACAGCTGATCTTTGAAGAAGAATTTCCCTTTGGGCCAACGTTGCTCAAATCACTACCACTCACAAGCTTCTCTCACCTCTCTGGCATTTGTCCAAAGTCGCGAAGGGAACAGGCCACAAGGGGGAACGATGAACTAGGTTGAAGACGGTCGACAAACGTGAGTATCTTCGAGCTTGATTTCGAGATGTTTCGGAGGCAGCTGCTGTGTCCCCTTTTGGTCGGAAGATCATCAACAGGATGCCGTACAGCGAGAGGATGCGCGGTGAATCTGCTCTTAACCCGACAAGTTGTGGTGGCTTCACAATCCCAACTACTACTAATGTCCTTGGAAAGCTGGGAGATTCACAGTCCTCAAAGCTGAAGTGGAGGAGACTAGGAAAAGGCCTCATGGCGGGAACCATTTCCTCTCTCCGAAGGTCACAATGCATTAGCTGTTGATATTTTGGCCGTTGGTCATGTGTTTTCATTGCTCACATTTGCATGAACCTGCTACAGCTGACCATTAATGCTGCGCTCACATCCCATCATCCACTCATCATCCATCAATTCATCAATCATCGCTCCGCCCGTTCAGCAAGTAAGGAAATCTAAGTGTATCTCTGCAACGCTGTCTGCAACAAATGAAACCAAACCAAACTGCAGCAATCTAAGATCTCGAGTGATCGACAAGATGCTTCCCGCGTGAATGAGCCTATGGTTTGCAGCGACCCATGAATCGGGGATACAAACAGCACGTGCGAACGCTGTGTTGCTTGCAGATCCATGCGATGAAGCGCTCAAGTCCCAATCCGTAACCACCGTGAGGAGAAGTACCGTACCTAGACACCCGCGATCAGCTTCTCATCTCATACCTCGCATATGGGAAACTTACTTTCGTTGCTCTGTGTACCAGTAATACTCCTTGGGAGAAATACCCTCTCGTTTGTACGCCTCCATCAACTCATCATAATCCTCCATTCTCATCGAACCACCAACAATCTCTCCAACACCTGGCATAAGAACATCGACAGACTCTGTGACGCGACGATCACTCTCATCCTTCTTCATGTAAAATGCTTTGATTTCGACTGGGAAATGGGTCAGGAAGATGGGGAGGTTGATGATGTCGGTCATTCTTCGCTCGGCGGCTTCAGCGATATCGTCTCCGAAGACATGGGGGTTGCCTTCTTCGTTGAGGATGGGAGGGTCTTGGGCGTTGAGCCAGTCGATCGCGTCGGAGTAGCGCATTCTCTTGAATGGTCGAGTGGGTGGCTTGAAGTCAGGGTTGAGCTCCTTGATGTAGCCGGCGATCTCCTTGTCGTCTAAGATGGTGGTAATGACTCGGCTGATCATTTCCTCCAAGTGATCTAACAGATCCTCAAAGTCAATGAAATCTAATTCAGCTTCGACGTGTGTGTACTCGGACAAGTGGCGACGCGTCAGGGATTTCTCAGCTCGGAAGGACTTCTCGATACAGTAGACGTTACCAAGACTAGGAATGCCGGTTTCGAGGTACAGTTGGGATGATTGAGTCAGATATGTCTTCTCGCCATAGTAATCTAATTCGAACAGTGTAGATCCACCCTCGACTTGTGTCTGGACGAAAGCTGGAGGACTGATTTTCGTGAACTTTAGCTCTCTGTATGCCTTCGCGAACGCCCACTCGACCGCAGATCGCACCTTCATGACTGAGGACGCGGTGTCTCCTCGGAGGACAAGATGGCGGTTATCGAGCATTTGGGAGTCCCATTGGTCCTGTTGGGCAGAAACTCTGTTGGTAATGGCATCGATATCCGACGGACTCCTGCCAATGATCTTGTAATAATCGACGTGTAGCTCGCGGTTGTCCGGTGCCGATTGACCCGCGAGGACCTTTCGCATTTCTCCATAGAGAGTGAGGGACGTTCCTTGGGCAAAGAGATAAGCTTCGTAGGTCTTCGTGAGGTCTCCAGAAAGAACGCATTGTAGATGTCCGTATCCGTCGACTAATGTGAGGAAGGTTGCTTGCTTCTGTTGTCGTAGCCTGTGAATTCGTCCGGAGACCTTGACTCGAGTTCCCCTGACATCTGCCTCGCCCAATTCCACGTCCTTGTCACCGATTGTGATCTTAACAGCCTTTGGCAGAGACTCGTCTTCCTTGATAATGATCTTCTTCGCGTCCTCGAGGGTCTTTAGGCGTGCCTTTTCCTTCTCCTCTTCTTGGGCTGCCAGTTGTTGTTGCTTGAGAAGCTTCTTCTTGTGTGCGTCGAGGGCTCCTTGTGCCTTCTTCACAGCACTCTTTGCTGGCTCCTTCCATACGAGGCGCTCTGCTGGGTCTCCATCTGCACTCACTGGCCCAGTGGTGGAGGCACGCGATTGGTATTGCTTCCCCTCTGTACCACCGTGTCGAATGAAGGCGAACGCCAGTGACTTGTAAGGTTTGCTTTCGGCGCCGGTCGCGGTCTCGTCGTCTGCTCCGGTGTCAGTGTCAATGTAGATCGTATCGAGCTTTGCTCGCTCTGCGAGTTCTTGAACTGCTGCCATTGTCGCGTGCTTCGTGTCTTAACTGAATTGAGGGGAGCTTGAACTTTTTGTGGTGGGGGAATTGAAGACTCACCGCTTTAACTCTGCCCTGAGTCACCGTAAGGGGTATGGCGCTATTCTGGAACGGCGTGCATTTAACGAAGACGCTAGGCGGAAAGAAACACCGCTACCGAATCCATTTACACGAAGGCCCGTGCTGAACGCGACATTGATTTCTTGACGCGACTTGAACAAAGTTGTTCTGATATCTGATGTTGACTCTGGCCACCACGACCTGTAATGATTTCTGTTGTTCTTCATTTGTTTCTCCGCAGCTCAGACGACACTAATACATTCGAGGATTAGGCTGGGAAAAGCGGGACCACGTGCATCTGCCTTAGCCAAGTGCCATCGTTGCCTTCTCACGACAGCCTCTTTCAACGAAACACCTCGCCATTCATCACAACTGGTCATCCTTCTTGATGAACGCGACTCTCATCACGTCTCAATCAAACTCATCACGTACTATTCTTTAAAATCATTGTCCTGTGATCATTCATCGATCTCAACGACAGATTGTGGCGCCGGAACCTTCCTCCAACACCTCCGCCGCGGAATTCACTTCCGCCTTTTCTTCCGGCATCACAAAATCCCGCCTGGGTCCCCGATTCCGAAGTGAGCCCTCTGGTCACGATTGATTCTTTATCTGTAGTCAACTATCGACTTTCCTCCAACAACTCCGCCGCGGAATTCACCTCTACCTTTCTCAAACAACCTCCGCCGCGGATTTCACCTTCACGTTTTCGTCCGGCAGCACGAAATCCCGCCTAGCTACCCCTTTCCGAAGCGAGGCCCCTACTCTAGGAGTCGTCAATTGTGGCTTCTCCCAGAGTTCTTAGGTCTCTTTTCATACGCACTCAACAATCACTCTTTAGGTCATTCTGCAAAATGCCTCCCAAGCAAGCTACTCTGGGGTACGTCAAGAATCCGCAGACCTCTATAAAGTTTGTTCCTTTACTGTCCCTGAATATGGCTGTACTTTCATGCTAACGGGTTCTTCGCAAACAGCAAGTTCTTTGGCAAACCCAATGGCTCAAAGGCTCCAAGCAAGCAGTCAACGCTTGCCTTCTCGTCCAAAGCTGCGCCGCCAGTCAAGAAAGAT
This sequence comes from Phialocephala subalpina, assembly GCA_900073065.1. Lineage (NCBI taxonomy): Eukaryota > Fungi > Ascomycota > Leotiomycetes > Helotiales > Mollisiaceae > Phialocephala > Phialocephala subalpina. The sequence goes on along the minus strand of FJOG01000040.1, from coordinate 99,807 downwards.
GAGGATGCTGAGATGGAAGACGAAAAGTCAGAGAAGTTAGAGGCAAAGCCAGAAGTAGATGCTAAGGATGAGGTTGATGTTAAGATGGCGGATAGCGATGTGGATGCTGAAGTCAAGCTAGCAGTCAAGAAGGAAGAGGATGCAGAAGTGACGCCAAAAGTCAAGAAAGAGGTCAAGGAGAAAGCCAGGAAGGACGACAAGGAGAATGTGAAGCCTAACGACAAGAAGAAGAGATCGCGGACGGACGAGAAGAAAGTGGAAGCCAAGACAGAGAAGAAGTCGAAGGTCAAGAAGGAAGAAGTGAAGGAGGAAGAGGATGAAGACGAAGAGCCTCTTGTGAAGCGTCCTCGACGATCTGTAAAGCCAGTGATTGAGGATGAGGAGGAGGTCAGCACTCCGCCAAAGGAAGCTCTGGCACGAAGAGGCTCAAAGCAATCCGCTGCTGCTTCAGAAGGCGACGAGGCAATCGAGGAAGACGAAGAAAGCGAGGACGAGAGGCCCGAGGCCGCCGCAAAGGCTCGTGAGAAGGTTCAGACCACATTAAAGGCGAAGGCCAAGGATCCATATCCCGACTGGAAGGCCGGAGATCCGGTCCCTTACGCAGCTTTATGCACGACATTCTCACTTGTTGAGATGACCTCGAAGAGACTCATCATTCAGTCGCATTGTTCGCTCTTCCTTCGACAAGTCCTCCGATTAACGCCAGATGATCTCCTACCCACTGTCCTGCTAATGATCAACAGGCTCGCGGCTGATTATGCTGGTATTGAGCTCGGTATTGGCGAGTCATTGATCATGAAGGCTATTGGCGAGTCTACTGGTCGAAGCTTGCAAATTATCAAGCAAGATCAGAAGGAGATTGGAGATCTTGGTCTGGTTGCCGTCAAGTCTCGAGCAAATCAACCGACCATGTTCAAGCCGAAGCCTCTGACCGTTAGAGGTGTTCACAAGGGTCTGATGGATGTTGCTACAACTTCGGGTAACGGAGCTCAACAACGTAAGGTCGATCTTATCAAGAAGATGCTGTCGGCAGCCGATGGTCATACCTCTGGCAAAGTTGATATTACAAAGGACAAGGGTGGCCCAAGCGAAGCAAAATTCATTATTCGCTTTCTTGAGGGGAAATTACGTCTTGGACTTGCGGAGAGAACCGTCATTGTCTCGTTGGCTCAGGCAATGGTATGCCACGACGTCGAATCTAAAGACGCCAGTAAGGTGCCAAGCACAGAGCAGCTCGCTGAAGGCGAATCTATTCTTAAAGCTGTCTACAGGTAAGAGTCACAAATCTCTTCATTCTATTCCAGCTAACGTCCCCACAGTGAGGCTCCAAGCTACGATGTCATTATTCCTGCGATGCTCAAATATGGCATCTTCGAGCTCAAGGATCACTGCAAGCTACAACCTGGAGTCCCTCTGAAGCCTATGTTGGCCAAACCCACTAAGGCTATCACTGAAGTCCTTGACCGTTTCGAAAACCAGACCTTCACTTGCGAATATAAGTACGATGGAGAGCGAGCCCAGATCCATTATGTGTCGAAGGATTCGAAGCTTCAATACGCTGGCCCAGCTTCTGCTGCGAAGAAGACCGAAGCCGGACTTGCAGCCATCTTCTCTCGCAATTCTGAAGATCTATCCAAGAAATACCCAGACATTCTCGCCAAATTGCCAACCTGGGTCAAGTCCGATACTAAGAGCTTCGTTCTCGATTGCGAGACCGTTGCCTGGGATATGGTTGAGAAGAAGGTCCTCCCCTTCCAGCAACTCATGACCCGCAAGAAGAAGGATGTCAAGATTGAAGATGTCAAGATTAAGGTTTGCGTTTTCGCATTCGATCTCCTCTTCCTCAATGGCGAAGCAGTCGTTGGGAAATCCTTGCGTGAGCGACGCGAACTTCTCCATGAGGCCTTTACACCAGTCGAAGGAGAGTTCGCTTTCGCTACCAGCATGAACGGCCAAGAGATCGATGAGATCCAACACTTCCTCGATGAGTCTATGAAGGCTTCTTGCGAAGGCCTCATGGTCAAGATGCTTGACGGCAGCGAGTCTGGCTACGAACCCAGCAAGCGCAGTCGCAATTGGCTGAAGATCAAGAAGGACTATCTCTCTGGCATTGGTGACTCGCTCGATCTCGTCGTTTTGGGTGCTTACCATGGTAAAGGCAAGCGAACTTCGGTCTACGGTGCATTCTTGCTCGCGTGCTATAATACCACCACCGAGACCTACGAGACAGTCTGTAACATCGGTACAGGATTCTCAGAAGCTGTTCTCGAAGAACTGCATACCGCTCTCTCAGCCATCGTCATCGATCGCCAGAAGCCATTCTACTCCCACTCCTCTGGCAATGCTCATCAACCTGATGTCTGGTTCGAGCCAAAGTATGTTTGGGAAGTCAAGACTGCCGACTTGACACTCTCGCCTCGATACAAGGCTGGTGCGAAGGATGGTCTGGAGGGGAATGGAGAGAAGGGTATCTCGCTGCGATTCCCGAGATTCATTCGTGTGAGAGATGATAAGAAGGCTGATATGGCGACTAGTAGTAGGCAGGTGGTTGAGATGTATAGGAAGCAGGAGAGTGTTACGAAGAGTAAGGGTCCGGCAGTTGACGACGACTTCGAGTATTAGCTTAAAGTCGCGGTTTTCAATGCACTGGGGACTTTGGGACATTCTGCTCTGGCGTTTTGCGGTGGATTTGGTCGCATAGCTGGGGGAAATGGGTTGTACATTAATGATTCTCCTGCTCAGGGAGGGACATTGCATTGCCTTTGCATGGATTTGCTAGCATCAAATAAATTCGATGATTTTCACGACCTTCAATGTCCGTACTTGCGTCAAGTGTTCTGCAATCCAGTTTCTTGAATTTGGATCTGAACAATCCCGACTCTGGTACTCCCCAACATGACATCACTTCCGCCATGAGAATCGAGGTATTCAAGAGTGAAAATTGTCAAGATCCCTCGTACACTTTGCAAACGAATTCTCCTCAGGCATTGATAGCCAAATTCCATCAGATTTCAATTATGCTTCTATCGAAAGTCCAGCAACATTTGGGTTATTCTCCTTCTCCCCCATCTCCTTCAAGTCCTTCTCCTCAGCTTTCGATCTATATTTCCTCGCTCGACGGATCTTGATCTCAACCTCTAACATCTCTGCATTAACACGACAGAGCTCAGGTATTGTCTTCTCAACCATCTGTATCGAATCTGCCTGCGCCTTCTTCAAAGCTTCCGGTGTAAGGAGGCCGAACATTCGTGCGGGGTCTTTCGCTTTCGTATTCTTCTTCTCGTCTGCCTTCTCCGTATATTCGTCTGCGGCATTCGAAGAGGAGTTCGCCGCACCTGCATCTGCAGCAGTGTTGTCATTCTCGTCCTCTGCATCTGCATCTGCAGTGTCCCCCTTCTCCTTCTCGGAAGCATCCGAATCTTTCTCTTTCTCCGTCTCTACCCCTCCTCCTCCAGCTGTCACCTCCACGACACCATCGGGATCCTCAGTAACACGACATCTCCTCACAGCCTGCATCCGCCCATCATACATGCCCTCCCCATACACCACTCCATTCGGGGCATGGAATTTCGCTCTAGCAAGATTCTGTTGACCCTTCACGTCAAAATGTCAGTGAGAAGTGGCAAGAGGGGAAGTAGCAAGTAAGAGGACAGAGCGTAGAATTAGAGTTCGGAAAATAGGGGCGTACCGATATTTGCAGGGCACTAAGTTGGGTGCGGAGAGTAGTGTATTGGTCGAGGAGAGAGAGGTAGTGTTCGAATAGACAGTCGATTTCGAGAGATAGGGAGACGGAGGAAGCCATGATTCCCTAGCGGCGGCTGTGAATCTGGACTTGGCTGGCCGAATGTAATTTCTTGTAGTGGTTGATGGTGGATGAGTGGTTGCAGATGGTCGTGTCGCGATATCTTTAGTCGTGGCTTATATCCCGTAGTCGTGTCTTATCCCACGCGACGCGCCTGCTTCTGTATCGTGCGTGCGGTGGTGTTCAGGGACGGTAGGGCAAATGGGCGGTATTCTGCTGGGAACCCTGGTCGAGGATGCCAGAGGTGCAGAGGAGAAGCAAGTGACTGGGGAATGGAGGAGCTGATGGAGAAGGGGAAATTAAAACAACAAATCGAGGAACGCCCAACAAATCTGGCTGCTGCCCTTCGTATCAATCCTGCTCCAGCATCAATATCACATCTTCGACCGGCTCGTTGTGCACTCCTGCTCATTGTGGAATATATCTTCATTCGCTAGCAATATCTGCTGCCACCTCGTATTCGATCACAATCCTTTGCAGACCAGTCGTTCATTTCCTGCAGATTGTTCCAACAGCAGATCCATCCCTATTGTAGCGGGTCTGCCTCCTGCTATCCCAATCACAGCTGTCTCCCTTCGTGTTTCCCTCGGTCGCTGTTTCACGACTTCCCCAAGCAGACGGCACTCCAGACACACTGCCTCAATCCAGTCGTTGCCTTCCTGCCTCATCACCTTCCTGAATCACCATCTGTCTGATCCGCCACCATCGGGCATCCCCATCCCTGCGACAATCAGGTTCTGGTCCCTTCTGTCTCCTTGTCACTGCTTCCGTTCGCTGCTGCACAACACTCGCCATCCCATTGAGGTTGAAGAAAATCTTAATCGAGTTCGAGTTGTTGACTGCTGTGTCTTGGATCCCAATCCGCGGGTGAATTATCTCGGTCCTTGACTTTATCCGGAGTTAATCCGAAAAGGGTCAGCTTTATCGGTTCGTTAGTCTACGAGACCCGACTACCTCGTGCCCCAAGAATTCCATCACGACAACCTTTCTCCATCTCCACGCCCATTCCATCTCGATTTCCGCGTCGGTCTCCCTCCCGCGGGCAGAGCAGCACAATCACGAAGCTGTAGAAAAGAAGAGAAGTGGTTCGCGGAGCATCTTGTCTCGGGTTGGTGATCGCAAGTTGGAAGGGCTGAGATTGGAACAATGGTCGTCGCAACGATAAAGTGCGTGTCTTCCTTCCCCATGATCTGCACCTCCTTGAACGTGCGCGCCACCTTCTCGTACGAGGATTCATAGCAGATTATGGAATTGAATGAAGGATAAAGACGGATGGCTAACGTGTACGTTCTGCAGATGCGTGGTAGTCGGTGACGGTGCGGTTGGCAAGACCTGTCTTCTCATCAGCTACACAACCAACAAGTTCCCCTCTGAATATGTTCCGACTGTCTTCGACAACTATGCCGTTACGGTGATGTGAGTACCGCCTCTACACGCCCCTCACAATCTAGCTGAAAAGCAATTCCATACCCCCATTATTCGATCTAGGCAGTAGGGCTGAGATATATGTTCTGATATTGCTACACAGGATCGGTGATGAGCCATACACTCTAGGACTATTCGATACCGCTGGTCAAGAAGATTACGATCGACTCCGCCCTCTCTCATACCCCCAAACCGACGTCTTCCTCGTCTGCTTCTCCGTCACCTCCCCCGCATCCTTCGAGAACGTAAGAGAGAAATGGTTCCCTGAAGTCCACCACCACTGCCCCGGCGTTCCCTGCCTGATCGTTGGTACTCAGACCGATTTAAGAGATGACCCCAGTGTACGAGAAAAGTTGGGCAAGCAGAAGATGTCTCCAGTGAAGCGGGAAGATGGTGAGCGGATGGCGAAAGAGTTGGGTGCGGTCAAGTACGTGGAGTGCAGTGCTTTGACTCAGTACAAGCTGAAGGATGTCTTTGATGAGGTATGCCCCTGTTCAATCTCCGCAGGCCGAGGATGGATAGAACTGACGCTGTTGGATAGGCGATTGTTGCGGCTCTCGAACCACCGGCACCAAAGAAGAAGCACTCAAAGTGTTTAATTCTATAACGCCTCCGATAATATTCCGACCATACACAGACACCGATGCACATTTCCCCCTTCGACCCACCATCTCGGTCCTCTGCTCCTCCGATACCCCATCCCTTTCTACCAACCAAGGAGAGAGCCTGTCAGCAAATTGCTCGTCGAAAGCACGAGAAGTCACGGAATGGAATCAAACATTCAGGACATCTACACCTTACGACAGTGAGCGACCAGCTCGGCTAGGCTTTCAAGCGTTTTCCAGAACGAAATCAAATCAGAATTGTCGAATGTATAAGCAGAGCGGAAAAGAAAGGATAATGGAGGATCTTTTTCGAGACTCTGGACTTTGAAAACCCGAATCTTTTTTTCTTCTTCTTTCTACAGGCAGGAGCGTTTCTTTTCTCATGCGTCGTCTATTATGCAAGGATTGATGGGTGGGAAAGAGCAAAGAAAGAACGCATGCGAATCATATCATGGTGTTGAGGTGTAAATCGAGTGCGATCAGCGAATTCAATGCAAATGCAACATACTGGTTTTCTTCTGATGATAATGTCCCTGCTTGATTGGGTGTTTGAGGTGATATGAGGGTTTTGGTTTGGTAAGAATGCATTGCTTGACTTGTGTTTTGTGTAATTGCAGTTTGTCAAGTGACAGGTTACTGCCTTTTGATTGTACCTCCAGGTCTGGGGTATTGAAATCAGGATCTGAGGCTAGCAGCTATTCGATGGGTAAACTCTCATTCTTAAATTCAATGCATTTCATTTTGTATCGAACGTTACCCCTTCAACAATTTTGCTTGGCATTGCAACCCCTGCTTTCACATGCTGTGTTCCATCTGTCGACCAAGGGGCCCAGCAAGGCGTTCCGTTCTAGTCTCTGAAAACAGAGAATAGCTCTCGAGATGCAAACAGAGGGACAGAGACTGGAAGTATCACCGTGGCTCCAACTTTATAAACGGCATTCTCCCAACTCCTCAGGAACAAGAACGAACCCAACATGCTTACGCCAAGTCTACTATCAATTTGGTCGCCTAATCACCTTTCGCTACTCATCCAACCCAGACATATTCCTCAAGATCTCATCCCGACGACATATTTCTCCTGATTATCAGCATCACACATTTCTCGCCTCTCTCATTGCTGGCCTGGCTGGCAAGCATCGAGTTCGACTATCTAGCATTTCGTTTCGGCTCTGCTGCTCTCCTGCTCTCTTCCACCAAGCAAGCGAGTTACTTGCCATCTGTGTCTTGTTGATGGCGTGCGAAAGCAAATCACTGAGGAAAAGATGGGTGGGGTAGAAGAAGAGGAGCATGATCTTTGTGGCTAGGCGAGGACTCAGTACTGTGATACGTGATCGAATTTCGGGCTTGGTTGTTTGGAGGTGAGATAGGTGGTGAGAATTTCAGAGTCTACCATGCAAATCGTATGGTCATATTTTGTTCTTTCTAGATATAAAGTTCGCTCTCGAGATCATCTTGACGGGTTTGAATGCATACTTGATTATACCCCTCCCGTGATATTTCAGAAAGTAATAGGCCAAAGCATGGAGAAGTTGGGGGCATTCACCGAATCTGAGCTTAGAAACGTGCCAGTTGGAGAATAGAGCACGGGGCAATTGCTAGGTTGAGTTCGATATTCTTCAAAGGATCGAAAAGGTCATTGGCCATAGCAGATTGCAGGACCTGATCGCAGAGAATTTGAATGGAATGATATCCTGAGAAAAGGTTTGATGATGGTCAAATTTTGCCTTGAAAGTACGTTCAAAGTACCTCGAGTGTTGGGACAATCGGTCTAGGTTTTCGAGTTCGAGATTTCCTCCTTCGTCGAGGTACGGTGCCAAGACGCTAGAGCACGTGCTTGGATCCACTTTTCGCGACCTTGAAATTATGTTTGCGATCGCGACTTCAGAACTTTCTCCAATATTTTTGCTCCATTAGTGAGCTCGACACAGTTGTCTCGATATTGTTCATGCTCATTTGCTGTGCGAATGTCCTTCGTTGAGGAGGATGGACTTCACGTACTGCCTGCTTTGCATAGTGTATTTCGTGTTCTTGCGCTTCAATTTGCTTTTTTTCATCGCTGTTCTGACGAGCTGATTTGTTGAGATGTCTCAAGCGCTCGTGGACATGCAGGACATGTTGTTACAGCCTATCGTTTGCTCGGTGTCCATTTTCGGGTGTCAGGAGTGAGGCTGACGCTAAGCTTCTATTCTCTTCGAGTGCGCCTCGTTTCTTTACCACAACATTTCCAACTCTGGTAGCAGCTCAATCTCCCTCCATCATCAGAACATCCAGATACGCCATTTCGGAAGCGCCACATTCGATGGAGAAGTACCAATACACTCCTTTGCCGCCGGACCGTTCGGAGATTCGATTGGTCAGGCTGCAGCCTGGTCTTCCTGGGTCTGATGTTCAGATTGAGATACTCCACGCTCAACTGTCAACGAACCCAGATTATGAAGCACTGTCTTACGCATGGGGATATCCCGATCCGACAGAGACAATTTACGTGCGCAAAGCTTCTCACAAATTGGGAAGACTCTTCAATCCCTCCAAGCCGCAGAAGACGAGGAAACGCCACAAGAGATCCTCTACTTTGGGCATTGCTGAGAATCTCTTCGCCGCTCTTCAACACCTTCGATGTCCCGCCGAGCCAAGGACATTGTGGATTGACGCGATTTGTATCAACCAGGGCGACATGGATGAGCGAAGCTCGGAAGTCGTAGAAATGGGCTCGATTTACAATAATGCCCGTGAAGTTATCGTGTGGCTGGGACCCAGCAGTCCCAATAGCGATCTTGCTTTGCAGACCCTGAAGCTTATAGGAGAAGGCAACACGTACGATCCGGACGAAATGACGAATAAGACAAAGCCAGGAAGCTGGCCCAATACCTTGGGGAATAACACAGAAGTTTTAATATCTCACAAAGAAAGTTGGTTTGCAGTCAAGGACATTCTTACTCGGGAATGGTTTTCACGGCTTTGGGTGTTCCAGGAAATTGTGTTGGCTCGGAAAGCTACCCTCGTGGTTGGTGAAAAAAGCCTCGACTGGAAAATCACAACTTCTGGACTTGAGTGGATCTGGATGAAGTCTGCAGTATTAGATGAACTTATCGAATATTTGGACTTTGGAAATTTGCTTACCAATCCTGTCGGGCCAATTATTCGACGAGGATGCAAAGCTACCGCCAATGGTCTCTCACATACCCTGAATCACACTCGGAAATTGGTTTGCAGTGATCCTCGCGACCGGCTGTATGCAATTCGCAGTCTTCTGTACCCCGAGCGTAGCAGAATTATTGTCCCCGATTATTTTTCTACCGTAGAAGAAGTGTATACAAACTTTGCAAAAGAATGGTTATCAAAGCTAGGTGACGCCGAACTCTTCGCCTATTGCGAAATATCCCAAACTTCTCAGGACATTGATCTTCCATCTTGGGTTCCTGATTGGCGTCGCACCAATACAACGAATTTTAATGGCCGATGTTCTGGTGATTCTCGTGCTTTTCCAACTGTGGGGAGTCCTGGTAGTAGTCTTAGCATCGAAGGAGTCGTGGTTGGGAGTCTGAGCTACGCCTCTCCGCTCGTAATGTCGTTCAGAACAGGTACCGAGATTCAAGAAATTTGTCGATCATGGATGCAGCTGTCAATGTCCGAAGGCATCAGGGGTCATTTTAGTTTTGGTTATTTCGCGGAAATGATTGTGGGTGGACAGATGGCTGAGAAGAATCCTGTTAGAGAGAAGATCTGGCCTGGTTTGGATGAAGTCAGGACATTCTTAACAGACCTGAATAACCTCGATGACCCAAGCTACTTAGATCCAGAGGCGGCAGGCAAGATCTTGTACGAAATCCGGCGAGCGATCGGAGGCCGGTCGTTCTTCAAGACAGGTGAGGGTCATATTGGGGTCGGTCCTCCATCTGCTAGGCTCGGAGACCGCGTGGCTGTCATCCTAGGTTGCTACCTTCCTCTCATTTTACGACTAGACGAACTCTCAGAGGAGAAACGCTTTCGAATTGTTGGGTCTTGTTATGTTCCTGGAATCATGGATGCTGAAGCTCTACTGGGTCCACTTCCTTCTGGTTGGAGCGCAAGGCAAGAGAATGTGCAAGATGGACAAAGTGTGATGATGTTCGCGAATGGGGATTGTCGAACGCAGAAAGACCCTCGATTGCCACCTCTTCCATCGCCGTGGAGGTATATATACGGAGACGAGGAAGCTGCACAAGAAGAAGCTGAGAACCTTGAGGATATGATGAAGCAGTGGTTCGAGAACGTGGAGACTGGGGATCGTACGGATTTTGATCCAAGATTGACTCCAGAATTTTTGAGGGAAAGGGGTGTTGCTGTCGAAGAGCTCATTCTCGTATGAGGATGTCCCAGCTTTGCGGGGGCATCCATTCGTTTGAGAACATGCCAAAGCACTGACCGAGACTCGAGAATGTACGAAGTAGAAACGGGCGAGAAGAGCGAGTGCGAGGGGATTCAAGGTTTACTCTAGAACTTCGAGGGGAGGACATGTTGCTGTTGAAGTGCTTGCGCTTGTGGTGCGAGAATGTTCCGGCTTTTGAAGGAGAGCCGTGCTGTTGGTGAGATTGTACTCATATGAGCGCATGTTCCAGCTTTTCCAGGGCATTTCTGCAATGCTCAGTTTTCTTTTCATGTCTGCCGATTCCAAAATCACTCCCCAAATGAGTTCTTCCTGCATCAACTTGAATTCAGCTCAGCGGCCGGTGCGGGTTCCTTCTTACGTTTGGCACCCTGCGCTTTTAATGTCTCAGCCTTGTGTGGAGCTTCTGAGTCTCTCTTTCATCCAGCCTTTGCTTCCACGGGTCGAGATCTCAGCCTTGCCCAACCTAGCTTGGCTGCCCGTGACAGACCGTTGTGGGATTGAAAACGCTGACGTCTCCGCACTCTGTGGCCTCAAGTCGCACGAGGCCTGTGTGCCAGGCTTCGCGCAGGTGCCGCAACTTCTCACAAGCAAGATTTGATTGCCGAAAGAGTCAGAGTGCTCAGCAGTCATCAAGACGAAGATGTATTCATCTCTAATTACCGACTCTATGAACAGAACCCCGAAGTACCGACTCATAAGCTCATCCAACCCACATTTGAACACCCAATACGATGCCAACATACAAAAAGACCCAAACGACAGACCATCAAATGCCAAAAACAAAGCGACGATGCGCTCAACACATTTACAAATGGGTATCATCAACAACGACATTACACCACTAAGACAGACGAAGACCCATCGCTCCAGCCTTCTATTGACGCCAGTACTCCTGGCCTAAAGAAAGACAACCCACAATCTAAGCGAGGAACTTTTGTTCTGCGGCCTCTTTGTACAACTTGTCCATTTCTCGTTCGTCTTCTTCCATCTGGAGGATCTCCTCTGCAGTGGGTTCGGCCACAGCGTCGAGCAGATCCTGGTCGTCGCCCGAGTAGGTTGAGGCATTAGACAAAGACCCATTTCTTCTCGTTTGCTTCGACGCGTCTTTGATTCTTTCGAACTCCCGAATAGCGACGGCGAATTGTTGTTTTCCTATGCACAAGTCAGATGAAAACTGGTTATGGAGTAGAGAAAGAGAAGAGAGTTAACTTACGAGTATACTGGCTCGGATCCGTCTTCTCGATGTCCGCGACAATCTTCACAGCCATTTTCTTGTGCTCAATAGATACCCATTCATATTCCAACGCCATCCAAGGATGCCTTTCCACGAAAGTCCACGGAGCCTCTCCGCATTCGGCATTGTCCTTGGAGCGAACCTTCATCGTCATAATCAACGGTTTGCCTGAGGAATCGTACATGAGATTTCCATCTCCGTCGATGCATGGGAGGGAGTTGTCTCGGTAGTAACGGCTGCTCAAGCCTCCAGAGCTGGGATCTCGTTCTTGATTGAACTTGATGGGAAATTCGGCCTCGATGGCTCCCCACTTGATGTTCATGTCGATTTTCATGTAGCGCATCCAGTGCACTTGTTCACGTCTGTAAGCCTCGTTGCTACATGTCTTCCTTTTCTTTGGAGGAGACACTACTGTCTGGTATGTTGCTTGGAGGTGGCAAGGCGACGAAGTGGAGATCGGAGATGTGGGTGTGCTTGCTCGTTGATGGAGATGGTCCCGCTCTAGACGACTAGATCGATGGTCTCGTTGATGTGGAGGGCATTGTCGTGCTTGAACATGGGATGCCGTGGGTAGATAAGACGGCCGTCGTTGAGACTGTTGAACTTGTAGCTGTCTTGGACCATGGTAAATCGTGGAAGCACATTTGTTCAAAGATTCAGACTGTGTCACCTGGATCGTCATCTGGGTGATTGATTGACATGGGTGATACTCGGCGTGGGAGAGGGCTGGTGAAGGACAATCCTCGTATGACAAGTTCATTGGTGGGAGTGGACCACAAGGTGGTTGATTCGACACTTTTGGGACTATCTTGCTGTATTGATGGGACGAACTGTTGGCTGGTGTCGGGTAGTGGTGATCGTAGCCGCCGACCTCGACAGGTGTTGCCCGTGGATGAATAGGCAAGTCGTATGAACGCGTCGCCGTCGCTAAGTTATTTTCCATCTTGACGTCTTGAGTCTCCTCCTCAGTCTTTGGATTTAACAACGCGTTGATGTCCATGATGTTTGTTGACTTGAAATAGAGGGTGATGCTCATTGTTGGTTCGTTGTCACACCACTTAGCTCCCATTTCGATGCTATGTTGTAGAGAGGGCGAGAAAGTTGAGTCTTGTAGCTAAAAGCAGTATCTTGACCGAGGTGAGCGTGACTTTCGCAACTTCGATCTCAAGGAGTAATGTTGAAGAACTGTGTTCAGTTGAAGTAAAGAGGGCCTGAAGTGGAAACTCGGTGAGTAATATGATGACAACGCAATGTTGGATATCGGAGGGGCAGTTGAGTGGTGGTGTGAACGTGTTGGGCAGGACTTCTCTGTGAGCCGTGGGCATCGACCAACAGTTATAAAACTTAACCACAAGATCCAAAACGTGGAGACTCCAGTCAAAGTTTTCTGATATGGAGCATTCTAGGCATTGGACAAAATGACAAGCGAGAAAGAGCCGAGTCAGCAAGTGAGCCATCCCATTAGAATGGAGCTTGAGAGAACTCAACAACTTATAGCTGATGCAGGGTTCTCGACCACTGTAGCGGAAGCGATCGAGAACGAGCCACATAACTGGTCCGTCACATATCGAATCGTCGCTGCCGCGTCGATGCTGTTCCAGCCATGGTTGCTGAGGGAAGGGCAAATCAAGTTGTACCAACATTATAATCTGATAGTTGCCCGCCTTACACGCCTAAAGGGGGTGTTGAACGCAGGGATCACTTTGCAACTTTTGAGCGGCCAATAGTAATTTTTAAGGCTTGAATTCCTGCTTTAAGCTTGTGATGCGAGTTAAAGCTCCAATGATGTTGGAAAAAAGGATGAGGTTTGGGGGAGGACCCCTGACTGAAGAACCTGACCTGGAGAATTGGATCTCCCACACCAATATCTGGACTCCTAAATGATCATACCGATCAAATTCTCTCCTCCCAATCACATTCTGTGATAATCACAGGTTTTTGGCAGCTATTTTGGCTTCAAGGCTATATGTACTGCCTGGTGCTGCTGAAGTCATGAGAGAGCAAGAGAATAGCACTTTCCTCATGCCTTTCCTAATAGATGAAGTCGGAAAGTCTACCGAGTCCACACAATCACATATGACACCCTCCAAATCTGTGCTCTCATTCCTGGTAAGTGGGTTTCTGCAGGATGCTCCATGGAGTTGGTCTTTGGGAGGCATCCGCCTTCCCCTATTGGTTTCCGAATGCCTGGTAACGAGATATGAAGCCATACAGATTGCTTTTGGACCCTGGCTGCATCGCCTTCTAGGGACCGCCGTCCTTCAATCACATCCTCTGATTCCTGCCGTCTACGCCCGTGTTTGAAGTGGAGATGAACAAGGGACGGGAGAAACATGCAGCAACAGTTGCATAACGTCGTCGGTCTGACTCGCAGACATGGGGGTGTGCATCGAGCTCGCAGGGCAGCATTTCAGCACTAGCGCCTAACTAGACGCCGCTGCTTGGGCGCTTCTGAGGTCGTATAGCAGTAGCTTATTTGGAATAAAGGTTCGTACCGCGATAGCCCATTCCTCATGTTGCGGACAAAGATAAAGTTACACAGTTCTGGCAGTCTGGGAAGCATTGATTGTTGGGATGCCGGGATATGTATCGGATACCGGCCGAGAATCTGCAGTGTTTTGTTGTCAGCTTTTTTTTATCCAACTGTGCTGATAAATGTCAGTCCTCTGAATGGCCGTTCTGTTACCAATATTTGTTGCCCTGTACGTTGATATTGAGAACAGAGAAAATCTAGACGCCCAATCCATCATGGAGCGTTTCGCGCTTTGCGAGTCAAATCGGTCTCACCCCGGGTCGTACCCGGTTCCGTTGTGGAAGCAAGGGACGCAAGGGGCATGTGCTGCGTTCCGCATCCGAGCCGGCCGGGAATACTTCATCTTCGGCTGGATTTGGCGAATGTTTCTGCAAAAGACGCCGTGTACTTGATGAGGAAAAGGTAAGCGAGAGAATTATATAGGGAGATGTTCATTGGCCTTTTTAAAATCAAGTGTGAATGAGGTAATAGATGCAAGGAGGGGTCGCCGCCACCGAAGAATTGCATTCAATGAGAACTTTCTCTCGCAAGTCCAAGTTTAGGAGAGAAAGTGCGGGGCACAGTTTGCGTCGAGACCATAAGGTCGTGTGCTGATGGTTTGTTTTTTTCGAGTCCAGCCGCTTTGATGCCGTGTCTTAACGGGTTTGCTTTTGCTTTTGCTTTTGCTTTTGCTTTGAGGTAGTATTTGTCACTATGGGGTAAAACAGTAGCCGAGGTACTTCCGGGGTTAAGGCAGTCCTACTCGTAGAGAATTCAATGAAAATTGACTAAAATTTGTTTCTTTTGAACACCCTCTACCAGGCGCTGAATAAGACAACGCCAGAGGATCTTACCCGGAGAAAAGAAATCTGAGGCGTGGACCCTACGTGCAGCACTTACTGGGCCAAGCCACCCCCAATATTCAGCACACCACCGAGTAACGCCACAAAGTGTAGGCATTTTCTCGTCCATACAACGAAGCATGGAGACTTTCTCCTCTTGTTCTATCATATCTCGTATTATTCTTCAGCCTGAGGTCACACAAAGACATCAACATTCTCAGGCCGAAAGCGTGGTGGTTTGGCCAAGGAGATCTTCAGCAAGAGTGCCTGACTCGGGTAGACTTTCAATGTGTCGGTGAGTGAATGGTGGGAAACATGAGAACAGTATCCAAGGCTCCTCAGACCGCAAGATCCAACTGATTGAGTATTGGCTAATAACTTCCTAGGAGAGATCGTGATCTTCTAGATTGAGCCTTCTTCATCGACAGTGCGACACGTTGAGCATGCAGAAACCAAACCCCAGATCCTCCTGCAGAACAGATCGGAATGCATCGTGTGGTTGCTGAAAACCTCGTGGTCACTTCTCCGCCATTGCTTGACACTGTGTCTAGCACTCCTTATGCACCCCTATACGCGTTGGGATAAAGCATAGCACATCCGTATCATGAAGGCTCTCGAGATCTGGTAATGGCAGAAAACAATCGCATTTCTGCACGCAAAGCTGTCAAAAGTCCGGACTTGCTTCTAGAGATGTTCGAGAAAGATCTTCAGGCTACAGCCGTATGCAGTGCTACACACCAGCTGTTTATGATGGGCTTCCCACAAGTTCATAGGGGTCCTGAGCCATCGAAATGATGGTCGATCTCGTTTCAAGAAGCGATAACTTGCATCTGTGGCTTTTCCGTCCACAATTCATTGTCAGCATCCTACCTATTCACTCATCCATTATGATTGTTTTAGAGAATGCTGAGTATTGTTGCAGGTGATCATCGATCTGGATACAAACTGGTCTGGGCCGTATTCCTGGTCTGATACTCGAGTTTCTCAAAATCCAGACCTGAAAAAAACAGCTCATTTCAAAGAGCTCAGGCATGTAAAAAAAGCATCTCCGCGATAGCTCTCTGGAGTGCTCAAGTTCAAGAACCTGCGAGACTAGCTAGTGTCTCCTTCATACAGCGATCATGCCATCTTTTGCAGGCAACTTGAGATCGTCACCGCATTTACAACGCCATTCCCATCTGAGTTGGCGTCAGGAATGGCAGTCGGTTGAGGGATATATCCCCGGAGCAAATACTCCAAGTTTCAGAATCAAAATCCTATCTCACAGTCTCCAGATGCTGCAAGAATGAGGGGCAAAACGGTTCTCAGCAACAAAAGTCCGCAGGAATTTGGGGCAATGAAGGAAGAATGGCATTCTAAATGCAGCAGAAAGAATTCGGAGATCTCCCAACAAATTCAAATCGTCGAATACATCTCAGAATATATGTCAAATTCATCCTATGCAGTCTCACTTGATCGAGAGATCCTGCAACCTCGAAATTTGCTCGACTTCGAGCAGCTGATCAGTTGACATGCGACTAGAATCTCTGCCAACAATCTCATTCAAACTATCGAATCCGTCACTGATGCATCTCTCTCCTAAAGGCTGCAGATATCAAGTTGCGCTACGAAAGCCGCTACCCCGGAAAAATAGGGGTTGATCATGTGAAGCCCCTCCTGCTGTTATCACTTGACAGGCACTCAATATCCGGTTAAGATATGGGGATAATTTGCCGTGTGAGATGACGGAAACCGACTCTGCGATGACTTTCGAGGAGTTTTGACCTTGATTCGTAACTTCAATGCATTACAAATAGGCTGTCAGCTTTCGACCGAAGCGGCCAGGAATCATGATAAGAGATAGAGATAATGATGCCGCAATTCGATGAATACTTCTATTTCTGAGAGAAGTGAACACATCGAGCCTAGAAGGCTTACAAGATACAATTCATCGATATAAGGCCCAGCTTCTTCAGGACGGCGGACTATAGCGGCCAAAAGTATCAATAGCCATTTTCTACGAATACCGGATTTAATTTCAACTTATTTACTTTATAAACCCATGAAAAATTATCACAAAAATAAGAATATAGCACTAATTAAGAGCCTCTTTTAATACTTTTCAAACGGTGCTCTAAAAATATAATATGTATTTATAGTTTTAATAGTATTGTAAATAAATAAAAAAATGAAATTAAACGCGAAAATAATAGGATCGCATTTTGAGTACTAAAGCCACATTATAGACTTTTTAAATTAATATCTTGCAGCAACGGTGCGCTAGAGGCATAGAGTGAGTGTAACGTGCTATTATAGTCTGCAGTAGTCTGCAGTACACACTAAAGCATTAGGGTATGGTGTAGTAATTGCAGTATATGTTCTTATGTGCTATAACACAGCTAAAATAATGCGCGGAAGCATAGAGCACTGGAGGTACAGTGGGTGGCCACAAGTCTGTCCGATTGGGCTGTTTTACACCAAAACGCCTAGATAGCCCTAGACTGTTTTGACCAAATAACGTTCTCAGATCTACCGCAGATTTTACGATTTAAGCAAGATTTACTAAATATACACTTCTACGTACTTAGAATTTTACGTTCTATCCCTTTTCAAACTATAAAATAGGATAATACTAAGCACTTTTATAATTTCGGGAATTTACTATGTAAATAAGCGAGAAAATCGAGAAAATCAAAAAGTGAAAATTAATAAATTATATTGCATACAGAAATAAGCCTTTAAAAGACTTATATTTGAGTATATATAATAAGAAGTAATTATAAATCGTTTCTTAAAAGGATTATTATTTTGATTTAAAAGGGCGCTGGATTTTCTTGAAATTAAAGTGGGCATTTTGGCAGTTTTTGGTGTGATTTTCGCGAGTCGGACAGACTTGTGGCCACTGATTGTATACGGAGCGCTATGGTGTGCTGTGTGCGCTGAGTTATAGGGCATAGTGCGCTATAATTTTAGGGTGTATGCGCTGTAGTCTGCCCTAAGGAGTGGAGTGTGAATATCAAAACTTGAGAAAAATCGGCACTGATACTTTTGGCCGCTATGGTCCGCCCTTTTCAGTGATTTGAGTTGGAGAAAATTTCGGTACTCAGACCAAGTACCGGCACTGCGGCGAAGTGAACAAGGCCCGGGAACACATCCTCAAAATGGAATGCCCCGTGCTGAAGAACCCCGCGTCCTCTATTAACCGCGGTACGAAACAACCTATCAATGCATCCAACAAACACCCTGCTTTCCCCAAACGCCCTTGTAAGCTGACACAAAAAGAGCGGCCGCCAGACTGTAACCTTACCCGAAAAGCGGAAGGCTGATTCCTATCTTATGCTGATTTTAGAGATGGATCGGTGGCGCGCTGTGTGAAGATGACTGCGCAGGTACTCTTCGTCTTTGATGGATATCTGGATTCAGCACACATCGCGACAGGATAAAGCAGCCGAGGGATGAGCGACGACTTTATGGAAGATGGCAGACGATGGGGCAAGGAAGGATGAGATGAAGGGCCAGAGGCAGGAGGTCAACTTACAGTTTGTTAATATGAATGTTGCAACGGCGGCGGAGAGGCAGAGGAACCAGAAAGTTGTGCGATCGACTGCGATGAAGAGTTTTAGGAGGAGACAGAAATCACAGCGACAGGAAGAAAAGGGCGAGAGCAGCAAAGGGAAAGACAAGCAAGTGCTCGAATTGGCGGATTCGCGACCATCAGCCTTTGCGGGCACCGAGAAATCGATCGCCGAAAGCGCTCCCCTAACAGCAACATACGAGAGACCGCCCCTCATACCATATTCCGATACTTCGTGGTTGGTGGGATCGCCTTCGAGTTCGAGTAGCGACAGCAGTACTGGAGAAGAGGGGCCTGTTGTGGGGGTGGAGATACAGATGATTGGGACTGAACATTTGAGAGGGCGCAATATTCAGACATCTACCTTAAACAGCCCAAGGAGTCTTCTTGGTGCAGGCCGTGTAGACCCCTTTCGGACATATCCTGTGGACGTACACAATACCTCTCACGCCCCGGAGCTAATCGATCACTGTAAGTCCCCTTCAGTTGACCTTTCAATGAGAAGTGTATTCTGACAACGTTGAATCCAGCCATGACCGTTCTTTGGCGAGGACTTCGACCCCCAGGAGAAAATGAAGTGGCTTCTAAGCTCGCAGCAGCCTGGCTTGGAAAGATGAACGAACATCCTATAGTCATGCACGCCATGTTGTTCGGCGCGCAAGCACACATGGATGTGCTCCGAGGTCCTCGATTGAGAGTCGACAGTTCGATTCGACTATTTCATAAGTTACAAACTATGCGATTGCTGAATGAGGAGTTGAGGAGTCCAGAGAAGATACCGTTGGACGATATCATACTGGCAATTTTGACCTTGTCTGCGAACGAAGTTGAGACTACCAATGCCACAGAGAAGGAGCCTTCGCCTTTCAACTCGCCCCTGGCGAGTTCTCAGTGGCTTGATGTTTATGGTAGCATGTCGCACCTTGCTGCGCATACCACTGCCATGCGGTCTTTGGTGGCTCGCCGGGGTGGCTTAGAAAACATCGAACTTGAGGGCTTGGCGGAAGTCTTGTCGTTGTAAGTCCAAAGGAACCTTGCGAAGCTGTGGTCGTAGCTAACAAGTGAAAGCTCTGACATCCTAGGAGCAACACAAAGCCTCAAAAAGCCCCACTGGCCATTGCTCAAGAGGACCTCGAGTATAGAGGATATTCTTATTCCAGAGATCCTAAAATTGTCACTCAGGAGGCTCGGCCAAGGTTTCGAAGATTTGATGTCCGTTGGAGTGACTGAGAAGGTAGTCGATGTGATTCATGCTCTTGCTGACCTGACCATAATCATCGATTGCCATTGTCGAGGCGTGAAACATATATCCGACATGGCACAATTCATTGACAAACGAAATGCTGTACAATATCAGCTTGTTTCGTTACCAATTGGGGAGGAGTTGCCTCCAGGGGAAGTAGGTAGTACCAACGTATACGAGTCCGTTCGCCTCGCAACCATGATCTACAGCGCTGCTGTCACCTTTCCCCTCCCTCCTTTGACAGGGATCTTCCACCGTCTTACATGCACACTGAGAGATGCGCTGGAGAAATCGAAGTCTGATTCTTGCTGGCGATCTTCGCCTAAGACGCTCTTGTGGATACTGGTCCTTGGTGGGATCGCAGCTTCCGGAACCAACGAGAGGCCTTGGTACGCGCAGGTTCTGTCAACTGTATCGATGGGTTTAGAATTGTCGACTTGGTATCAGGTTTCGGTTGAGCTAGAGAACTACCTGTGGCTCGAAAGTGCTTGTGATAGTGCTGGTCGAAGTCTCTGGATCGAGGTCGAGCAGGAGAGAATGAGAAGCGTTGACAATGCTTCATGAAAGATGGGAAAATGAGCGTACTTGAGCGACACCGCCTTGAGCTAGAAATGAAAATCCACAAAGGACATGACGAAATCAAAATTCGGTAAGATGATCGTCGCGGATTGTACCTTGAGACAAAAAAGCAATGTTTAGCAGAATTGTAGTGGGGCAGTGCTTGCGTCCTTGATACTTATGGAGGAACCAACAAGCCCGGGGGCCATTTTACAGCAGCGACTTCCCAAGCAGGCATAATTTAGCGATCGCAAAAAGAAGTTGTATTTGAGCAAACATGCCAAGGTCGTACAAAATTTCTTTGGGACATTCAGCAGTATCCTAATCCGGTTCATACGGGGTACCCTGCCCAGCAATGACTTTATGGAGCAGCTTCTGCATGTCCCGTGAACCAAACAGAAATCTCTCCACGATGAATCTCAGACATGGGATTCGAGATTTTCTAAAAGCGGATAATGTTGACAAAAGATGCAGCAACAATCGGCAGCGTTGCTGACAGGTGTGGAGACTGTGATCGTGGTGGTCGGAAAAGTTGTGGTCCCAAGATCATGGTAATACGACCCAAACATAGCCAATAAGAGAGCATACCGCGTGTCTGTACTTTCGAACATGAATCAGTGTCCAACTAGATTCCCTTTCGTTTATCTCAACCAACCCAAACCTACCCCCAAACGCCTTCCCATTCGCTCCTTATTAGCCCTATACTAGCCCCTCTTCTCCTCCCCGGACCATTCTCCCTCGTCTCTACTCACCTTTTTTCCTTAGTCTGACACTCGCTGGGGTGTGAACTGGGGTTTATGACCACTCACAGGAGCTGGATTATTCAAAAGTCTCGCCTAAAGATTGCTCTTCGAGTGTCATTCTGGAGGATTATGGGGCCGTAGCCGGGTCGGGAGCCACTCAAAAACCTGGGATCTCCTCAGGAATTAACATCCGAAGACTTCTGGTGAGGACGTCTGTGCGAGTGTCAGACCCGAAAAAAAAAAAGTGAGTACTGCCCAAGAGTCAGCATTGTGAAAACATAACGGGAGAGAACTTTTTGGAAGGCGGCACTCGCTTACGTACAAATATGAGCAGTTCAGGTGCAAATATGACACCAAATAAACAAAACAAGTAAGCTTCCAGAGCCTAGAGCGCCACCCATTAGCTTCAAATTCTATCAGTCAAGATAATAATGGTTGTTCAAAAATCTCCAAAATCTCGTCCTAAAGTTCGATTTTGTTTCAATCCCCTCTTTTCCTCTGAAGCCCCAAAATGGCATCCGACTCTAGTGTAACGAATAGAGTCCATCCCTCGCTTTCCGAAGCAAGCCAACCCTCCTCAGAGCAATCGGCTCCAAATGCCCAAGCAGTTCAACTACCAACAATGTGCCGACTAGTCCAGCCTCGGCGGTCATCTCAAAACTTAATAAGAAGGCAAAATCCTCTGAACCCAAGTATTCAACTCCCCGAGCTTCATGGCTTCTATTGTCCTCTAAACCACAACCCATCACCTCTAGATATCGGCATCTTTGCCAAAAATGCAACGGCCGTGAAACGACTTCCATGTCGATTCTGTGACCATCGAAATACCATGGAATCTGGACAGCGCTTGGTAAATGGGGATGAAATACTTCTATCAGAAGTAAAAATGTCATATGCAACGCGAGAAAGGGTGCAGAGGGAGTGTGAGCTAACAAGATGTCAACTTTTAGCATCGATGGAAAAGTGGGAGGCAATGTGTACAGCTGAGTTGAGGCAACAGCAGATGAGGAGAGATACTCATCATTATTCATGAGGGGGATCTTCCGCCTCCGTACGCAGCCAGTGACTTTCCACCACCCTACAAAGTTGCAGAGCGGCGGGCTCGCCTGTGGACTGTTAGGGGTCTATGGAAGGACGTCGCGAGAGGGTTCGTGACCGATGGGCTCGTTGTTGACGGATGAATAAGTGACGACGCACATCTGGAATACAAAACCGTCGTGATGGAAGAAATGCTGGTGCCCGATCGATACTGGTCCAAATACTCCATCGTTTCTGCAAGCCTCTTTTGCCTCGCTGCAGGTATCCATATCCGAGATGTGCGCTACTTTGAAGGCGGATGGGTTAGAATTCAAATTCGATGAGGAGGCGTCTCTGTCACTATTAGCTAAATCAGTAGCTGGCTCAAGTGCTACTATCCGAAATCTCCCGCAGTCTCTGGACCTAGACGTTCTTTGCGCATACTTGACGAAAATTCTCAAGAAGCCATTGCTTTTTTTCTAGGCTGCTCCGGGACCCATGAGGGAAGTTTCAAGATTTTACCCCACCCACGGGTGCTCCATGGGGTAAAGATATATTGATACTTCCCCCATGGAGAAACCCATGGGGCTTAGCGGGGCCCCATAGAGTACTAAAACTATATAAATATTATAATATATACATAAAAATGTATAATTATATAAAATTTATAAAAATATACAAGTTTTATGTATATATTATACATTTATGTAGTTTTAGCACTTTATAGGGCCCCGTTAAGCCCTATAGAGGAAGTTCTCAAAAAAAAAACTCCACCTATAGGGGATTCAAAAACAAAAAACCCCACCCATGGTCCCCTATGGGGCGGGGTGGGAATGAGGTTTTGTACCCCATGGTTTTTTTGCGAGCAGCCTATTTTTTTCTATGGTCGGAATTGAGACCTAGCACCATTGGCAGAGCTCGATTCTCCTCGAGTGAGTGTTACTATGATGGGACAGAAGCCAACTCCATTATTCAGAGACCTCCTAGTAACACTTGGAGAACAGGTTTTAAAGAAGCCTCGTTCAACATAAGCCCAATATAATTTATAACCACCCTCCCAACTACTCTTCGGGAGTGAACCATCAAACACGTACATTGGTGGCTATCGCTCCCTTGCCTCCCACAATAACCTTACCCACTAGACTGTCCTTCTTTTCTAACCAATTGCTTCCCCGTAATCCACCCATCCATTATATCCCATTTCCACGATAAGAGCTGCAAAAGCATTGTCAGGTGCGATGATTTTGTTGCCTGGCTCAGCTAGGGATATTTCGCATGGATGCATCTTGACTACTACGACGTGTCCGCTACTCAACGCAAAAAAGAAGAAGAGATGATGGATATGTTGATAGTGGTGGAATGAAGAGAATCGGGCGACAGCCAGACTAACATGGCAAACATAGAATTCACCGCACACGCTAAAAACCGCGAGTCAGGCACAACCGGCCTTCACAGCATTCAAGAAGCCGAGCCCGACAACATCCCAAGAAGCTCTCGTCGTCTTTGCAGCAATGATACCCCCGTAGAATCATATGCCGAATTTCTGAAGTGAAGAGGGTGCAGGACTTTACGGAGGATGGCAATTCTAGATGGAAGGAAACAAGCTGTTTTATTGGCATATAGGTTCAGCTATATAGTAGAATAGTCACCAAGTCCAGGGTTTAATGAGCAATCAAAGACTGATATAACTTCATACAACTCCCAGCGCTCGTGTATATTCTGCGAAGACCTCATGCACCTCTGGCCGTGGGGTTAGAAATGTTGGAATCCATCTAATACGCCATTCTCCATCATACGAGCAAGTATAGGCTGTTTTGCAATATTCCCAGTAATCAGGATACCATCCAGCATGGGCCCAGTCAATGATTGCGAGTACACGAGGCGGCCTTGTTGAAGAGACGATAATGTTGCCTTGATGTAAGTCCCCATGTGTTAGCTTGATAGTGCCAACATCTGGCAAAAACGTTCTATAGGGATCCTGGATATTTTCCGAGTCGGGAAACCGAAGCCAAGGCAGCCGAGAAAACCAGTCCTTGAACTGTTTGACACTGGCAAAAGGACCACCTGGAGGTTCGCCTTTAAACACAATGTCTAAGAGCTGGTGGCGATTGATAGATCCTGAAGAAGATTTAGTCATTATCTATAAACTGCGTATCTATTTCGCAACATACCAATAAACGAGTCATTAGGGTCTTGCTCGACTTGCCGCAAAGATGTCGTAATTTGGCGTAGGTGATCGCAAACAGCAATTTTATTGGCAATGCTTAGAGAATCCCACTCGTCCTTCAGTGTCTCTCCTCGTATAAGCTGCATGTATATAAATACATCACGACCATCGATCCGCCAGCCATAGACCTCTGGCACGGGAACTTCATCGCGAAGTACTCTTTTAATCACCCAAAGACATTGCGCTTCAGCAATTGCAACATGAGGACCGAATTTGACAATGAGATTAAGATGCTCAAATCTCACAGGAAGTGGTTGAGGCCTGGCCTGGTCTGTGCCTGACAAGGCGCGAACCTCTGCAGGCGTTGGCAAGCACCGGCCAGGTCCATTGTCTTTGAAAAACGAGGATTCGAGAAAGTCCATCGTCGGTTCTCTGCCGTCCGGGAGCCCGGTAGCATGGATTTGAGGATTGGCTAGCATTCTTGACAATTACCAAAACAAAGAACAGGTTGTCCGGGGAAAGTTCTGAGAGAATTTCTCACCAAAGGTATGAGTAGGAGTGAGGCAACAGCGATGGACTCTGCGGAGGCAGCGACAGAAGTTGATCAACTTGGCAACAACACTCCTGGAGACCCCTTGGCTTCTTACTGGGTCGCTCACTCAAGCTTGGAGGTCTGGGTGGGATGCTGGTTCGCCGAAATAGTATGTAGCGGAGTTGTCGTCAGAACCTCGTTGTACTTTTGGCAGACTCGAGAACTAGACTTTATTTGACCTCGGCAGCATTGATTTTGCGTATATGAATTTCTCTACCTAGATGAGACTTGTACTTTTTGCGTGAAAGTTTCAGTGATCTGTTGGGTGCCTGATGTGGGACTGAACAGCATATTTATGAAGACTTCCCTTTAGCCGATGACCGGACCCTGGCGCCTGGTCCTCAAACGACGCCTGGTCCTCAAACGACGCCTGGTCCTCAAACGACGCCTTTGACCCAATGCAATAGCTTGGTAGGGATCATAACTTTCACCCACGAACGCGGAATTGGACAGGACTGAGGCAGGAGCAAAGGTTCAACGTTGGAAACGCAGAAGTCGCAGTACATGCTCATACGTCCAAAAGGGAAGCAAAATGCTGTGCCTTGTATCATCACCACAGGTCAGGATGCCAACGCGCACGTATTGTAAAAACTTGAGAAGCTTGCAAAGAAGTCATTTCGATTTCAAAACAGCCAGAGTACTCCATCTCAACTCTAAAACATGTCTTCAGTTCCAAGCCCTGCCCTCCCGGTATTGGACGCTCGCGGCCATTATGCACTCGCGTTACTCTAGAGATATATTCAATGGCTCCTCCTCCAGCCCATACGGACAATCAATCCTTTATGTTCGTCAATCGTCAATCTACCCGAACATCATAACAACATGAATCCAACATTGAGCCAAAGATCCAAACGTTCACAGAAACTGCTCAGGATACTCGTCCCTGCAAGTCGTTAGCCCGCATTCCCGCAAACAAGACAAAAAAGAAAAGAGAGAACTTACCCCTCTTTCCAACCCTCAACCAGCGCACCTCCCTCAAGAACCTTCAACAATTCCCCATCCTTCGCCCTCACAATCCTCACGCGCGGACACCTCCATCCCAAATCCTGATGCCTCGCCCCCTCAATATCATTATTCAGCCCATGCACCACCCTCTCCATCGTCCCCAACACGTACGAACCCCTCGTATTCCTCCCTGTATTCCATCCATAATTTTCCCCTTCTTTCGCCTCCAGTGTCAACTCTTTCAAACTCTCCATCCGGGTGATGGTATCCATATGAAAATGCCCAAAATACGCCGCGTCCCCAACTTCCAGCACCAATCTCTGGATATCCTTGATTTCTTTCTTGCCTAGGTATTCCAACATCGACGCCGCGCAGCGGATGGTATCGTAGTCGAAATTCACATACGTAGCACGATCCCTGGTCTCTACCATAAACATGGGAGTATAGCCATAGTTGTTCAAAGCTTCGAAACGCGATTCGTTATTGACGTGTAGAAGAGGGTGCGGAGGATCGTGGCAGATGAAAGCTTCGGTGATTCGACGATTGATGTCCGTAATGCCTCTTTTACAGGATATGGTGAGGGTTCGAGGTGTAGTGAGGATTGTGCCCCAGATCTTGAGGCGGATTTCGATGGGGAGTTCGGGGAAGAGGTCGAATTGGGTGAGAGAGGTCATTGTCGCGTTTTCGTTGATGGCGGGGTTGTTTTTGCTGATGCGGGGAGCTGCGACGCGAATCTGCAGCAATTTGGTGTTTTGGAATAATACGTTTGCTTTTAATCAGTCGAGGGAGCGAGTTGAATTTGTATGTAAACAAAGCAGGCGACAATTGAGGAGGTTGGTATTGTTGATAGGAGACGTTAAGTCCGAGTATCATCTTGCAGCCTAAGAACCTTAGGCAAATTTAGGAAGGTCGCTGTGCGCCTGTGCGGCGCAGCGAGTCGAGTCCCCTGAAGCAGCAACTCTTGTTTCCTGTTGTTGAAGAGGATACATAGGATTGAAGTGACGGCTGAATTATAATTTGTCCATTATGTGGGCTAGAAGACTACACATATTTTGCTCGCTTTGTGAAGCGGAGAAGCTGGTGAAGGCATGAAAAAGACCGCACTTGAGGGCATCCACTTCTGTATTGTCCATTGACGATTATCATTCATTGTTTCTCTTGCTCTAGTATGTAGGAAGAGCAACTGTGTTGACTGCAAAGGGTATCTAATCATTACAAAAATAAAACTTAATACTGATCACATCTCTCAAGTCTCATGCTTCTCAGCTACTTCAGACGACACCAGAATGCTTAGACGACACCGGAATGACCAGCCTCACGAGCAACATTCATGAAGACTTCCTCCAACGTCGGTCCGGTGACAGTATAGTCCTCAATGGCCTTCTGAACACAATTAGCTGCCGCCGCTGCACCACTACCAACATCATCACCAGCTTCATCCTCGCTCTCCACAGGCTTGCCCTTGAGCGACTCCATGCTCTTCATGATAGTGCCGAGTAATCTCTTGTCATGTGGAAGCCTGAAGGATATCTGGCCGTGGCTGTCACTATATCCGATGACTTTGCCGTCAAATTCGTCCATGACAATCATCTCGAGCTTCTCTCGGCTCACACCCTCAGCGCGAACAGCACGAACACTGAATGCTCCGCCATACTCGGTTTGGAGCGAGGTGAGTGTTCCCTTGGCAAGCATCTTGGTTCCCATAATGGCGACGTTAGTGGCGAGTGCTTCTGCCTCTTCCATTGAGTGAGTAGTCAAGAGAATTGCACGATTGGCGGAGATGGACTTCAGAGCCTTCCAGAGAATACGCTTGGCGCCGGCATCTTGACCAGTTGAGGGTTCGTCGAGGAGGAGGACTCTGGGATTACCTGATGAATTTGAATGTTAGTGTCTGTAATTGAGATAGAAAACGAGATTGAGGAAGTATTCTTACCAAGAAGAGCAATTGCAACAGATAGCTTGCGACGAGTTCCACCGCTGAGGTCCTTGACTGACACATCCTCGAAGGTTGTAATATTCAGAGCGGCGAGGACTCTGTCGACGTTACCATACACGTTCTTGAGGCCTTTAACGGTTGCATAGAACATGAGTGTTTGTCGAACAGTGAGATTGTCAATTGCGTCATCCTGAGGGCAGACACCCATGTGAAGTCTAGCCTTGTGAGGTTGCTTAAGCACGGAAACGCTATCGAGGAAGATATCTCCGTAGTTGGGCTTGAGCTCGCCTCGGATCATGTTGATGCAAGTTGTCTTACCAGCTCCATTGCCCCCGAGTAAAGCTAGAGTTTGATTTGCAGCGATGTCGAAAGAAACGTTCTCGACGGCGAAGACTTTGCCGAAGTACTTGCTAATGCTCGATACGTCCAGGATCGGAGGCGATTGAAGTGCTTGTCCCGATGCAGCAGCACCACTCTTTTCTGTTCCATGGGCTGCGCTGGCGGAGCCAGCATCTGCTTCGACGGTATAGTGAAGTCTCTGTGGTTTTCCTCGATTGGTAATATTTCGACGAACCCAGTCTGCACTTCCGTATTCGTAGATATAGAGTACAGCAATCAAGAATACAATCTGGATCAAGAGATTGGAGTACACTGATCCGTATCGAACGTAGGCAAACGGATTAGACGTATCTGCATCTCCATATTTGCCGCAAAGAATCTCGAAGGAGTTGGTGGCCACGAACAATCCTCTTGCCAGATTGGCAGCAGGCGACGATAAACCAAGTCCGTATTGGATTCTGGAATAAGTTGAATGCAGCATCGAGGTGTTTCCGAAGGACTGATTCATCACATATGCCACAATGTACAGCACAAATAGAAGAACATGAAGCCCAGCAGCGATTGCGAAGGCTGCCTTTTTGACAAACAGCGACAGAAGATAGGTACCAAGGTATGTCGCGATGCCAAACAAGATGAACACGCCAAGGATGTAACTAGAATGATAATAAAGCCTCGCAAGGGGTCCTAGATCTTGCAGTTAGCATTCCCATTTTTAGCCCTTCAAAAAGAAGAGAGGAGGAAATCTCAAAAGTCTTGGGACATTCGTGACTCTTAAAACAAACAGGAAAGGGAGATTTTGCTCAGAGAAAGTGGGCTTACCTGCGTAGAGAAGCCCCCATACGAAGATCGATTGAATGAGGATGAGCTGCATATCGAACAAGAGATAGCCTAGCCATAGAGCGAATGGGGAGACACCGTTGCAATACTGAAGTGCTCGAACTCGATTGATCCTCTCAAAGGTCGGATAGATGACTGCAATACTCGTCGAAGCAATGAAAGCAAGAGCGATCAGGATCGAAATTGGCAATGACAGAAAGCTGACGTTATTCTCGGCATGCACCATTGTACGAAGTGTCGCTGTCGAGATCTTCGCACTTCCAGTTGTAGTAGTTGAATTGCTGACACGGTTCGTGATAACGCTGAAAGCAGTCATCATAAGTCCAATCTTCGAGTCATAATTCGCGGTCGAGTAGAACAGGGTGGCAGATTGGGGAGTTGGAGCAAAGATGCCAAATCCACTGTAGCTGTATCTGGAAGAATTGGTGATTCCGAAAACCATGCCAGCCGTGTCATTGACGAACTGTCGGGTGTCCAGAGCTGCAGCGGTCCGGCAAGACGTATTATCGCAGGGTCTGTAAGTGTTTGCGTCGTAGATTTCAACATTCATAAGCGAAGAAAGATAGAGCGAGTCCTGGACAGCACCTGAGAATTCCGATTGTGGACCAATGTATGAGGTAGGGGTATCGTCATATGAGTACAGACCTGGCTCATAATAGGCAGCGAGAGGTGCCATTCTCAGAGCCCCGGACGCCACTGAGTCATGGCTCTCGGAACCATTGCGAAGGAGAATCTCGTTCGTCTTGCAGGTCTGTAGAGACTTGAAATCATAGTGAAATTTAACAAGCGCAGCGGAGATGATAATGGGGATGATCAAGTTGATACCATAAGAGATCCATCCTGCCTTTTGTCGAAGTAAGACGTGTCGCTTCTTGAACAAGGTCCAAACTTGTCTCGCCAAACCGATCGAATGTCCAACGTCCAGATCGATATCTTGTGCATGGTTTTCCTCCAAAGCGAAGATCTTCTCGTCGATGACCGCATCTGTATGTTCCTCTCCGACCATGCCGTCGCCGCCAATATCGTGGATGGCAGTGTTTGATTCCGAGGTGACCTTCAAGAAGACTTGTTCAAGTGTTGGAAACACAACGTTGTATGTGGCATCCTCCGACATAGCTTCGAGTTCTAAGATCTTTCTCGTGGCCTCGGCCGAGTTTGTGGTTCGCCAGACTAGGCTGTCGCCGTCGGCCTCGGATTCGCTGCGAATGATGTAGTTGTCCCCAAAGCGAGCCTTGAGCGATGTGCCAGGTCCTTCGCAGACAAGCTTTCCCTTGTATACGATCGCAATATGGTCAGCCAAGACATCGGCCTAGTTGTAAATTAGCTCTGATACTCAAATTGAAGTGGGTGTGGTCTTACTTCGTCTAGGAAATGTGTTGTCATGAGTACAGTGCGACGAGTGTGTCCCTTTTGAATGATGTTCCAGATATTGCGACGCGAAAGAGGATCCAGACCACTCGATGCCTCATCAATACAACAAACCTTGGATGAACCGACGAATGCCATTGCAAGTTGGAGCTTTCGCATTTGGCCACCACTCAAAGTTTTGGCCTCAGCTTGAGTCTTTTCAACCAGGTCGCATTCGGCAATTACATCGTCGTCATCATCTAAGTCAGTAACGAAGGCAGCAGTCTTCAGTCGTCTCCAAATCTTGATGTGATCGTCGACGCTGAGGGTACCCCAAAAGACCTGGGAACGTTAGTGAGGGGTTCGAGCAGCTTTGCGGGGAGGACGGGAAGCATACGTTCTGCTGGGGACAAATGCCAAATACCACACCAGCTTCGTTGAGCTCAAGACGAGAACCAGAGTCCATGCTCTGTATACCAGCGACACACTTTAACGTAGTAGTTTTCCCACCTATCCGTCATGTTAGTACGTTGAAAAGCGATCTTATTAGGAGAAGCTCCAATATAGCAAGAATCCAGGAGCTCATCATGGGGGTTGCTTACCGCCATTTGGTCCTAATAGAAACGTCACCGAGCCCTTCTTGACCTCCAGATCCAAATTGCTGATAGCAATGAGCGGGGCACCCTTTCTCGCGAATGGCCAATACCAACGTCGCTTCCCATTGTAGGTCTTCGTCAGCCCAGTACATCGAAGAGCAACATCGCTGCCAGCGTCAATGCGATCAAACTTCCTATCGACGCCCCACAACTTGCGCTCGACAAGATAAGTCGCGGCAGAGTAGACCAAGATTTGTACCAAGAAGAATATGATGTACAGATATCCATTCATCTTCTGTAATCGATAGGCCGGTTCGAAAAAAGTAGCTGGGACGAAAGGTTCTGGTGCTAGAGAGAACGCCTTCAAGTTGAATTCTCTTAGAGCAACGTCGCCGATGAAGTTGGCCCACGTAGCTGGAGGGAACACTAGAGATAGTCCTGTGATCTGACCAACTGGTGGAATATCCTTGAGTGAAGCCGCTAGTGTAATGAGCGCTAGCGCAAAGAAGAGTGTAGACGTGTACAGGCCGGCAAGTTGTGCCTTGCTGAAGAACGAAGCCACGAAGTGTGAAGAGGTGATGGTCGAGGCGCCGGCGAGCAAGGTAATGAAGAGGAACAGGATGTCGGATGTTCTCTTGAAAAGAATCTGGGTCAAGATGATCGAACAGACCAAGAAGCCGGGGAAGTAGATCAAGTAGAAGGACAGGTATGTTGACAAGAGTCGCGGGGTCACTGTCACGCCTTGAGCTGCCATAAGTTCGGACATAGAGGTTTCTCGCTCGGTTGCAACCAGTGTGGCTAGGTGGTAGACAACGCCAATCAAGATCAGGATGAAGATGGGTGCCACGAACAAGGCAACCAGGGAAAGCCACGGAGGACCATTGGCATCTGTTGCTGGATTGATGGGTTGTATGTAGCTGTTGGGACCGAAACTACCTATTCACGGGATCTCGGGATTAGCATTGCAATTTCAAGTACTTCAAATAGGAGATGAGAGGAGAATGTGGGCCTACCAGCGAATGGTTGAAGCGATGGCTTTGTAGTAGCAGAGAAATTTCCAATATGAGCATCCATAGCCCATTGCAAGGGAAGAACACGCCTCGAGAGAACAGAGTCGTCAGTGCGATAGTCCCCATAGCCATAGGAGTCTGTAATGCTACCATCTAGAGCAATGCTGTAATCCACGTTTGTATCATTGACGGCCATGAAGATGACAGCAGCAAAACAGTCACTCGCGCCTTGTGTAGATTGTTTGCACAGATCAAAGAGGTCCGTGTTGTTGTCAGTATTGTGAATTTCGACATCCTGCATCCCTGGTTGCTGTGATATTCCTTGAACGATAGGACCGACGCTGTCGTTTGAGATGCCGTTGCGAATGAAGACGAGCTTGTTCTTTGAGACAGCGCTCATGGCATCCGCGAGGTCTCGAACTGGAGCAGCGGACGACGCAATGCCATACTTGCTGTTGTCAATACCAGAGGAGGTCGTGCCCAGGTGGATCAACTCCGCAAAGATCAAGGCCACGGCCAAGGGGAATATGAGAGTGCGTAAGATTGTAGAGATCGGGGCTTTTGCGAAGAGAAGTAGGTTCTTGTAGGTGAGTGTAATGGTCTGGAGATAGATCCTCTTGCCTCGAGGTTGGGTGGTCGTGGAGGACGCCATCGTGACTTGATTTCTACTCGTAACCTAAGTGATCATAGCAAAAATAGATTTGAGTCGATGGACGGCGATACTCGATGGTTTTCGTGATACAGGGAATTGAATGACCCTGGGATTGTGGTTGATCGTTGATGGAGGAAACGTGCAGGTGATGGGAGGTCTTATGTAGATGAGGTAGGCGCAGAATTTCTTTGTTGTGAACTCTGGTGTTTCGTTCACAGAAGGCGAGCCACCGTGACTACCAATGCCCTCGCGCAATTGGTACAATCGACTTCGAGGATGATGTGGGATTGAGGTTCGATTTTGTTTGCGTTTGTTCTTGGTGAAAGGTAGGACGAGCATTTACTGGCAATTGCCAGCCAAGTAAATTTCCGCAAATGAAGCGAGACTGCAACTCAAACGGGCGGCGACATCATTGCTTGACACCACAATTTTAGGGCCAGAGTTGCATCGCCTTTGAAGTCTTCTTGTAAACAATGCCCGTTTTTCATGTCAAAGAACGGCGAAGCAAGGCTGCCACGGAATTGACCAGTCAAATGCCCTGCTTCGAAAGAATACCCATGTTCAATCTGGGCGATGAGGCTGTGCGTAGTCTGCACTTGCGCGCCAAGCAATATCAATCCCAATGAAGGATTCGCAGATCCCCTTGATAAGCATATTAGCCTCACAGATACGAGACATATCACTCATTTTGACTTGCTAGCAGCAGAAGAACGGCACTGAGCTTGAAAGGGGTTGGGCCAGCGTTTGCATGCAGATGGAGTACCTAGGGTACCTCTCATCTGTTCGAGTCTTCGTGAAACACGTTGCTTGATGGATCTGAACCAAGATAAGGTTAATTGGACCTCAAGCCTCAAGGATGGGAACAAAGCTGCTGCCTTGGGAATCCTTCGCTGCATAGGGTGGAGAATGGGATACTCAGTCATGTGATCATCCCCCTTTCATGCACTGCCCCTGGTTGATTGCGCAAGAACACGGCTGGCGGCACGAATCTGGGGATCCTAAGTACGGAGTAAGGTTGAACCTTAGTGGGCTGGTTCCTGGCCCTAGATGCTGATCTCAGATTCATATCGAGACGTCAGAGCAAGCACCGCCCTCCCTCAAGTGCCTCAGGGCCTCAGAATTGGTGATATTTCTCCAAGAACGAACACATCGTGTTGACTCTGGCCGGAACCTGTGCTGCAATTTTATGTCAACTGATGTTTCTCCACCTCGTATTCTCACAAATTTACTTACACCGGTACCTCTCGATTCTAGGCAGCAGAATTAATCCTCTGCCATGCTCACGATCTGCTTGCCGCAGTCGGCCGCAGTCGGCTGGCTAAAGGAAGCATCTGTACCAGGTACTTGCTGCAACGAGACTTTGAGAGGACGACGAGATCGGAGAATGCAGCTTCAAGGGACGTCTGCGGCCGACGTTGATGATGAAGTTTTGGTGAAGACGCGGGTTGGACAGAAAAATCTCAAGTATGAAGTCTGCGCAGAAGGGCGTACCAACCATACTAGGCCTACCCAACCACGTTCCTCTTGCATTTATTTTCACTCTTTGGAAAGACTCGGCAGACAATTCAAAACAAGACGCAATTATGCTTTCGCTGATTCCTTCTCTGTATGCGTCTCAGCCTCACAAGAGGGCGACTGTTGAAACTCCATCGATGTTTTATCACTTCTATTTCAAACCTTTTTTTCAGCCCAAACCCAGGATCTCTCATCACCATTTGTGTCAAGGACGGCACGACCCCGTACATTGAGAATGGCGAATATTGGTGGCAGGAGTAGGAGAGCCAGTCAAAGGTGGTAGATTCTGCCAACACTAATTGTTTCCGATGAACTTTTCAGCTGATAAGATTCAACCATGGAAAGCTGTCCAGTCCGCATGCCACAACGTGCGTGGGTGTCTCAATTATTCAATTTCTATAAAGCTGATTTCTAGAACTTAGAGTTGTTGGCACCCATTGTATCTGTACTTGAGCGAAACGATTTCCAGGCGTGTGAGAAATGGCCCATTTGGCATCCGCAGATCAAGAACTCAATTCAACGACTGGTCATTGGCTCCCTCACGACCTTGACGGAGCGCACTTTACCCGGAATGTCCTCGTTGTCGGACTCTCAGGGGCCTGGCTCACTAGCATGGCTGCAATTTCTAGTGGCATCTATTGCCTCCAGCTCGAAGGCTCTCGGAAGGAAGGAGCGACGTTCATAGTCTCCGGAACCATCAAAGAGATCTTGCCCCTCTTGATCAACATTCTTGTCACCCTCATGAACGAAAGCATGGGATCTATCCATGCGACAACGCTCACTTGGAGCCTCCACTTCGAGAATCGGCTTTCTTTCCGCTCCAATCTACGACTGTTAACTCAATC
Source organism: Phialocephala subalpina (assembly GCA_900073065.1). NCBI lineage: Eukaryota > Fungi > Ascomycota > Leotiomycetes > Helotiales > Mollisiaceae > Phialocephala > Phialocephala subalpina. Next base: position 65,123 of record FJOG01000040.1, on the reverse strand, counting down.
CTCGCGCTCGAGACCTAATAAATGGTACACCAATGGCATATTCCTAATTTGCGTTATTTTATCTTACGCAACTCCTTCCATAATATTTCTTGGATGGAACTCAGAGCTTGCCACTGCTCTAAACGTCGCCTACGAGGAACCAACCCCTTGGAAGCGAACAAGACTGTACACATCTCAGGAATGGCGTTGCTGTTCCTCGGCATCGGATTGCTTGGACAAGCAGCCATCACAACGTGGGCCTTGAAAGCAACTCCAATTCCAACATGGAGTACCAATCCTCTGGATCTTGTTTACGCCCTTAGCGATACAACGAATCCACGACAGCTTCAGAGAAGACGAGGCCGTTGCATGATGTCAGTTCATCAGTGTAATGATCCCGCCGACACTTTCTACCCACTTCGTCGCCAGCAACCACCCATAACGGCACACCCTGAGGAAATATGGATTCTTGGGTTTATCTGGCTTTTGTTTCTACTTGCAGCGCTTTGGGGAGGGATCATACAAACTATGATTGCGAAAGGAAATAAGCATGGCATTCTAGGGCAAAGTTGGGCACTTCTCCCGCAGTTTTCTGGGAGGAGTCTCAATGATTGCAGCGCGGCTAGGTGTACTGATGGAACCTCCGTACTGAATATAAGCTGGACATCCAGACGAGGTCAAGCTGGCATGGTCGGAACTATCTTCCTGATATGTGCCTTCCAGGCGGTTGTCACGTTGTCTCTTCATTGTGACGAACTCTTGGCAGATGTTCTGCAAGATAAGTACGTTTTCAGAGCTGTTGTGATAGCGAAAGGGACAGATGCAAGGTACAACAGCCTCAAGGCTGACACTTGGAGAAACAGAGTACTTGCTGTCTTCAAGATCGTCACACATTGGATTTTCGGTCTGAGCATCAACGTGGGCTATCTCCTAGGGGTGAACATGTACCCCCCACAGATTTTTTACTTTGCCGTTGTTATGTTTGTGTTCGCGTCTTATGCAACATTCCTCAGTCTCGAAAAACCTGTAGGGGCCCTTCCAGCGACCTATGGCCATCTGCAAACCATTCTCGATCTCATCGACGTGTGGGAGGACCGCATGTTCTGGGGACACAAAGAGAGCGGCTCCCCAAATTATGCCGGAACCAGCCACACAAGATTACAGATGCCACACTACAACGAATTATATGGAGAGAGGCAAACTGGAGAATGGTCCAATGGTATGGAACAGTTTGAAGTACAAGACAACCTCCAGGGTGCCTCCTTCAAATCAGTACGAATCCAAAGCCAAGAAGACGAAACCCCGCTACTTCCAACGAACCTACTTGTACCTGACGGCTCACACTACATAACTAGAACATATTCATAAGAGCTAAAGTTTGAGGGACACACACTCTCTTTCTACTCTCCACCATCATCTATTGGCCTTCCAGGTCCCCGATCTCGCCGCCCTTTGGGTCTTCAGTCCTTGCCCGTCTCAACGCTTTGTCCAAACCATGCAGTCTTCGCATTTGTGTTGAAGTAGCCATTCCTATTTGGTCTATTAAGCAGCACTTTCTTATACAGTTGACGAGACCATTCAAGACCTTTGGATCCCAGGAAGAGTTTGAGTGGCATAGCACGCTAGCATGAGTTTTAGTAGCACTTCTTGTTCTGAAGGTTGCGTTAGTGCTGTCGATACACGGAGCTTGAGCGATCCTTGGATGGCTGCCAGTGCACACACTCCCCCACAGGAGACGAGCTGAACACAACTCCAAACAGAGACTTTTCTCGCGAGTGTATCATTATATGTCCTATCCATGTTATTTCCCCAAATTACGGTCTCGAAGCCTCAACGATTTTGCGTGCAGAAAACACGTGACTATTTTGCCACTCGTTTACCCCGCCATCGCCCCCTTTTCCCATCTCAACGCAACCGTCCCTAGAACCCTTGCAAAGCGACCGAGTCTTGTCGTTGGACACCGAGTGGCTTTGTTACGTATGATGGCTTTGTACTCGACAGCTGCCCCGAAGATGGCCTTTTTGGAATTTCATTGTGGCCGGATGCAGCTTTCTTTGTTCCTCTACTTCCGCGTTCGCTCTTCATTCCCAGCATTGTTTGTGTTCAACTAGACCTTCATCGTAAGAAACCCAGCCATCAGCTCGAATAATACATCATCCATGAAGTACTGAGCTGGTAAACAAAATTTCGAATTACCGTCACATTCTCGTTACTCGAAGTCATGATCGAAGTAATTCTCATCCTGCTTTTCTTTCTATTGAAGGATCTCTGCCAATTCATTTACAAACTCTGTTCAACATTAGGCAGCCGTTTTGCACCAACGACTGCTAGGATTCCTCCGCCACCCAGCAGGCCCGGTTCGTCTTACCCTTTAGCTAACTCAGAGAGATCTCCAAGCGTCTCCAGTCACCAGTCCTCAAGTAGCGGATCCTCTTCTAGCCTAGCGAGGGGACCTTTAAGAGTAGTCAATCCCGACCCTTCAAATAAAGGATCTCCGGACGGATCAGAAGGCGCTGCCAGTGTCCACAGCCAGGAATCGTCGAGGAAATCATCTTCAGCCGAATCAGAGAAGACTGCAGCTGCAGATGACACAAGCCAGCACTCGTCGAGGAACTCTTCTTCAAATGCATCGGAGAAAGCTTCAAGTGACAACGATAACGGATCTCCATCATCTCCAGCTGCACCAGCAATGCCTCTGAAAGCGACGAATCGCATGTCCCTGAGTAGCTCATCAGAAGATGGCTCAGAGAGGCGGTCAAGCGTCGTTAGTAACGCAGCGTCAGATGCACCACCTCTAGTTGACGCAGACAATACTCAATCACCAGACGAGGACCCTGAATAGAACGGCTTCGAATCAGGTTCGATCCCATTCCTAGACAGTCTAAACTCTCCCAACGATCTCTCCAACCCCGCCCAAGCTGCAGATCTATCACCAAATGAACAACTCCTCGAACAATGGAAACTGTGGGTATAATAATAATCACGTGCTCACGCGCGGCACTAGGCTGCATATGGCACTAGGCTGCATTAGGCGAGCGCGAGAGTTAAGAGCTTAACTCTTGACTTCTACGCTCTACCTCTTTTTCTATATACTACAATTAAGCTACGCATACTAAGACTAAGACTAAGATTGTTACGTGCGTTTGACCTATTCATGAATAGTTATCCCTGGTGATACCAACAGAAACAATTCTGGTTATCAAGCCCCTTCCCATCCCAATTATCAGCCATCGTATCTCGAATCATCGAAGATCGGAAAGAGAGCCCGATCTCTAACGCCGTCTGTATCGGCATCTGTGCTGGCATATTATTAGGTACTTATACAGACTATCTCCAATTCCTGGTCTTCTCGCAGATTACAGCTCAACTCGCCATAGCGAATCCGGAATTGCTGGGTAATATTGTGATTCAAGATCTAGATATGAAAACTGGGATGAGAGCAATTTTCGAGAGACATGCTGTCGTGTTGTTGAAGATCCAGAAGCTTTTCAGCTGATTGGGACTAACACTTTCTTGTTCTCGGTCTGGGTTGAGATTATGTATCTGGTTCCGGCTCTTAATGGTAGACCAGTTGAGGATCTTGCGTTGTTCGTAGAGAACGGAGACAGTCTCAAAGCCGAGATGATCAGTAAGTTAGCCCGCGACGTGAATCTGCCCCCCTTTCCGAGTCAAGCTGGTTCGCTGGACATACACTGACATATCACAGCGGGTGGGGGAACCGGGATTCAACCCAAGGACATCCCTGTGTCCAGAACCATTGTAAACACAATGTTAGAAAAAGTTTTCTGCAATTACGAAGACGTACCATGCGATAGACCGAATGGCAAAGACTATCGTGCTAAAGGCCCAATGCAAGGTCTAGACATGTGGTGGAGACCTATAAGAACGGAAGACCAGAAATACTCGACTCGAGCTTTTGGACAGTTTTGTTCTGCTTGCGAGATCGGATATAAGGACAAGCACGACGATTGGGTCGAGTTTGGTCGTGCTTTTAGGTCAGGATTTGACGGGCTAGAGCAGGACGTTCGCGATAGAATTGTCTGCAGCTTTGTTGCTGCTCGACGTGACAACAATCAGGAAGCTTTCGTGGATTACTTTTTGAGGTATGTGAGAGGAGGGTCGACTGATAAGGAGAAGAAGTACGAAGATGAGATTGATAGGGGCTACGCGTGTACGAAAACGAAGTGAGGATTGGGGGTTGAGAAACCAAAAGATTCTTATTGAGAACCTAGGCTCGAACTGCATCGCATTTGTGAAAGTGGGAATGCTAAAATTCGCAGTACAGGTTCTATATCGACATGGGGCAGTCAGACTCCCGGAAAGTATCAAATCCTCGCCACTGTATCCCTTCATCACGCATCTTGCCTTCGAAACTACTCGTCACTATTGTCCTGGTGATCAGACCGTTGTCTGTCCTCCCCTTCCTCGTCATCGCTTTCATCAACAATACGGACGCGCCTCGAGCGCTTCTGCGGTCGACTTCTGGTACTAGCCTCAGTTTCTTCATCCTCAGCCTCAGCTGTCTCGTAGTTCACACCTCCTATGTCCGAATCATGCTCATTAAGAACGCCATCCATATCAGAACATTGAGTCTCTTCCTTCCCCATCCCTATTTCGGTTTGTTCCAGAACATTATCATCGTCGCTGTCAGCAACGATTTCGGCAGACTTGTATTGGGTCGTGTCCTTTTTGGCAAGCCGTCGCTTTTTCGGTCGTGGCCCTTCTTCCGTATCTTCGCTTTCTGAGCTGCCCTTTTTCCCAGATCGGTTTTTTGGTCTCTGTTCACCTTTTGTCTTGGGTGCTCTGCGTTTTCTCTTGATTTTCTCGCCAGTTTCGCTATCTGTTGTCATGTCAGCTGCCGCTGTGGCACGCTCCTCTTCGGCTCGCTGCTCTGCCAGCTGCCTATCACGAATTATGATCTCTTCTCTCTCCTTCTTGATCCTTGCCAGCCTCTCACGTTCATTCCCCAACGCTCTTTCTCGCTCCTCTTCTCGGCGTTTCAATTCGGCTTGACGTCGTTCCATAGCCGCTCGACGTTGCTCCTTGTTATTTTCTTCGTACTCCTCTTGGCTAGCAACAGCTCTCTCGAGTTGCTTCTGAAGAGTGTTGCGAGCCATGTTTGCACGTTGGTCGACATCATGCTTAGGGTATGGGCATTGGGGATGGGCAGCGATTTCATCCAAGGTTACAATTGCCAATTCGAGACCCTTTGTAGCATCTTGGAGTTGCTGCAACGACCGCTGCGTCTCATTCAGAGAGTATAGTGTAGTTACAAGCTGAATTTGGGCGAATGCCACATTAAACTTGAGGTGGACTTGGTTTGGGGAAGCATCCAAAGCCTGTGTAAAGATATGTTAGTCGATCAATCGCAAAAAAACAAGTAAACAAACCTTCTGTGAACACTCAAGAGCCATTTGATAGGCATCCAAGTCGCGACCAGCCCTTCCCTTATTCAACCACGCTCGGCCGAGACAGGCTAGGATACTAGGATCATTTGCCTTGCTCTCTTTTGACAATGCCGTTCCATAGCTTTCGATAGCTTTGGAATAATGCTTCAGTTCGCTGTAGATATGGCCAAGATCGAGATAAACGTAAGCGTCCTTGATTGTATCTTGGACTTTACGAAGGATGAGCAATGCATTCTGAAAATCTTTCTTGTCCTCGATAAGCGCGATTGCAATGCCATGTGCAGCATATGCATTTTGGGGATCTAACTGGATTGCTTTTTCAAAGAATTCAACAGCCTTGCTGTATACAGCGCTCCTCTTCTGTTTTTCCTGTTCTGTATCCCTTCGCATTTCTCGAGCAGATTGCAAGTAAAGGTTGCCCATGCCGACTAGAGCGTAGTGGTCGTGCTTGTCATGATGTTGCAACGTGTGCTTGTAATGGCGTAGCTCGGGATCTTCTGCAATATTGGCTGGTCTCCTCCTCGAATAGACTTTACCCAAGTACCAGCCATATAAAGCACGCACTTCCAGGTCCGTCGAATTCTCTTGGTACAGCTTTGCAACGCTATCGGGTCCTTTATCTTGGGGAGATATGCATAGCTTGATATATGCAAGTCGGGTTCGGGCATCTGTGTAACCCTCGTGATGTTTCAAGAGCCGCTCGTAAACATCAATGGCCTGGTCTGTAAGATCTATTGCCTCGTAGCTCCGGCCTAGGTTAAAGCTGATTGTTGTGATGAGAGCATCTATATCATCATCGTCATCGTCATCCTCTTCTCTGAGTCTCATGCAAGCACTCAATGCAGTCTCAAACATTTCGCGAGCAAGGTCGTACTTCTCGGCCTGGAAGTAGAAGCATCCAATATTGTTTGTGAGTTGTGGCGGGAGGAATTTGCGCAGGACAGCTTGGGCTTCTGCGTCGTCTTTTACATCCATGGGATGTTCAGACTCTGTGATTCGGTCGAGTTCTAGTTGTTCCACTTGTAGAAGACACTGGAGGGCCTTGTCCGGATATTCTATCTCGTAAAGCCGGGCTAGATTCAACAACACCGAGGCGTCGGGTAAATGAGTTCGCTTCGAATCCTTCCAAGCAGATCGTACACTTTCCAGAAGGAGAATTGCTCTCTGTGGACTTTTGTCATCTTTGGGAAAGGCGTATTGGTTGGCGAAAAATTCTTCGGCGAACAATGTCCCAAGCAGGACTGTAGCTTCGTGGTTTCTGCAATGCTGGACGATCTTTTCCAACAGCAGTTTAGCCTCGCTGAGATCATTTTGAAGGATAAACAATTGAGCCACGCCAAACTTCGCAGGGAGATAGCCGCTTTCGACACCACCACGAGCATCATCTGCGCGGCGATAGCAGTCGCTTGCTCGATCGAGGTTGCCTGCGTAATGCTCTTTCCGCCCAAGTAGATACCAGCCATCACTCGCAATAGCATTGATATCTGTATATTGAATTGCCTTGTTTGATAAGGAATCAACATTTGTGAAAGATTTTCTGGACAAAAAGTAACCAGCGAATGTCGCGCAAGTAAGGGGGAGGTTCGAATCCGACTTGAAAGACTTCTGTATGTACTCCGTTATGGCTTTCTTGTAAAGACGAGTAAATTCGGGGCTGCCTATAGGGTCGCTGCTGCTGGCGTCGAGGTAATAGAGGCCGAGCAAGAGATTAGCAATCTTGGAATTGGGATTGATTTCGAGACTTCTTTCCCAAGCCACTCTTGCATCATCTTTGAACTCGAGTTTCCAGAGACAACAGCCAATGCCAATTCTAGGATCTGGATCAACGAAATCTGGCATCTTTGCAAGAACTTCTTGGTATCCTGCTAGAGCTTCTGGATACTTGCCAAGCGAGAAGAGCACCTTCGACCTTCCCATTACAGCTAGCATGTTCTTCCCCCGAGAAACACGTATGGCATCTTCGAACGATTGAAATGCCTGGCGCAAAAGGTCGGCTTTCTCTAGGTCCACGATCACAGCACTAGCCGCTGTTGCTTTCGAAGGTGGTTGAAGGGACGCTTTCAGCAGGTAGAGAACGCCGCGGGCGAGAAACAAGGGTGGAAACGAGGGATTGATTCGCGAGGCATCATTCAGAGTCGAGATAGCTAGTTGGAGGTAATATTCCTTTGTCTTTGCCTCTGATTCAAGGGTACCCTCTGGCGCAAGGCGAGGCGCCTCTCGGCTCTTCCACAGGTACATCCAGCATAAACAGCTCAGAATGCTCAGCTTCCCCTTGGAGTTGTGGTCTTGTGTAGAATTTCCGCCGCGGATGAGCGTTTCAATTGCATAGTCGACCTTGTTCTGCTTCGCATATGCGAGAGCAACGGACATCCAGTATGTTGGAGCAGCCTGCTCTATCTCCAAGAGGGAACACAGCTCGTTCGGATCGGCAAGGTCTTTGAGGTAGATTTCGACGGCTTCGGCTTCGTCTTCGTCTTCGTCCCTTTGCTCTATGTGCACCGGGATGTCGAGTGTCGAAGGGATGTCGGAGAAGCGCTTCGTTGTAGGAACGTCGTTTGCGGCGCCATTGATCGCACCGTTCGCGTGGTCATCCTGCAGGGTGGACGGCATGGCGATGTGATTATTCACCAGGGCATCGTAAGTGTACGGACAAGAATAGGAGGAGGGAAGAGGAGAAGATAGAGGCAAAGCTCCGATTGCGCGCTCCTAGACAGTCGAGCAGCCTCGCAGGAAACAAATGCAGAGGCTCGATCGATGCCTCAGGCATTCAATCTCACGAGGCGTGACATTTAGACGCGATTTCTCGATTTATCGTTGTTGCGGAAAAACATGAGTGAGACGAATTGGACGTTGAGTCCTACTGTAAATCATCCGTCAAGAAGTTCCTTGGAAGAATGTCCTGGTTCAAGGCTGTGTTCGTGGCGATGCTCACTTTGTTGTTGAACTGTACCTGGTCTGCCAACACTGGCCGCCGTTAAACAAGAAGGCCTTGTGTCAAAGTTTGCAACGTATTGGCAAACATGGTCGCTTTTACTTCAGCCGTCATGGGTGGTGGCGCTTGCCCGGCACTGGCCTGCTCTTGCAAGGCCGACAAGCAGTGCGGCGGCGCCTGTTGCCATGACCGTATCAACAACCTCTCCTATTCCCATTCCCGCTTGACGCCCCGTAGTTGGGTCGTTGTATAATCCAACTTGACTGCGACATTTCAAATTTCAGTCATTCGGCGTTTAATTGTTTGAACTACCATGCTCGCAGTGGTTTTTATGTTCGAGCTACTATACCAGCGATCTTGAGCCCACAACACCGCAAGCTTGGTGAAAGCCTTAATTCTAGCCAACTACAAAGTGCAGTCCACTTGAGAATAGTGGCAGCAAAGTCAAGTGAGCGCTCTCGACGTGAACGAGCCCTTCCAACCTTCCATTTTTGGCATATCCGGCTTCGGAAGCAGTGGATTTACCTCGGGGTAGTTTTCACATGCGTAGTCCAAACAATTAATCGTCCCTCAGCACCTCGTCCTCATGAAACCCAACGGTCCCAACCCAAGTCTTGTTGGCATGTTCGTCTCTCGCGCGCGCACCGATACTACCTTAAATACCAGCATTTCGATCGTACTGTCAGGGTACCTACTATTGCCGCCAACGGTACTTCTTGTGGAGGTGCCTGCGCAGCGGTGCTGGGTCAGAACGGAAACACTCGAATTTTGACCCACGGGAACAATTGCACACCTTATTCTTATCCATCACCTCCTTAATTGACACCACGTTGCTTCAATGCCCATTTCGGAGATTGCGAACTGGAATTCGGAAACTCACAGAGTGGCAGTGGATGACGCACTTTTTTCTTTCAGTTACACTGAATGGAGGACTCGTTTTGGTAAACGTCGGGATTTTCTTTGTATTGTTAGTAGAATGTTGTATTTGTTTCCTTTGAAAATACTGCGGGCAGGCATTCTTTATTTTAGTACTTCTCGCGTTTTGTTAACAAGATAATCCACGTCCTTCTTTTTGAAAATACTACGCGCAGGTATTCTTCATTATTGTGACACTGCAAACGCTCTTTGAAAAGCTTGACTTTGGTAAGCAAATGACCTTGTCCTATGAACTATATAAACTTCTATATGATTCAAAATACAATATATTTAAAAAAAAAAAAATACTAGTAGTCTTTCGAAGTATATACCCCTTGCAGATTACTGACTTGAATAGAGAAATAACTAGTCACAAGACTGATAAGCAAAAAGAGCACACTAAGCTTGGCAATTAATGTTACAAACCGGGTCAAGCGTGCTATTGTTTCCGAATCTTTTTGTGCGATAATATTGAAGTACTGGCACTTTGTAAACAACGTGATAATGACCAATGACCCTCAACCACATATACGAGCTGCAAACAATAGGATTTCAAGAAGCTAACGATAGTCATGTTGTCGCACAGCCCAATCACGAGTTTTCTGCAGGAGCGTTGACAGCCACAACTGTGGCGTGATCATCACCACAACACACCCAAAACCTCGGGACATTCAGCTCTCCCACCATCTCATGACATGCATAGCCGCTGCACACTGGGTATCCATGCCGTAACTTTAATCCAAAAATAAGCTTAAGTCTCCAGACCCTTATAGCAAAGTTCTCGATCTCAAGATCTCCCCTAAATTTCTCAATATAAATAGAGACCTTGTCTCAGATTAAGAGAAATTTCTCCATCATCAAGACATCAAGCATCAAACCAAAAACACTCCATGCTATCATTCGAACTCATAAAAGGACTCAGCATCATGCTTCCAACAACACTCTTGACATTAGGTGCCATTCTCGGCATCACATCCGCCCTCCCAACCATCGACAAACGAGTCTGTGGATCCTACTCTATGCCTCAACACTTGGTGCAATTGCATGAGAATGATCCCGACACACCATATACCGACACTGGCCGACAATCCCAAGATATGCTCCTGTATCAAGACGTCAATGGAGCAACCGGACAAGTGGCAGACAGAATCGCTGAACTGGTTGCTTTCGTCGGTCCACAGGGAGCTTATGGTTGCTCACTCGGAATTACTTTCCCTTCAGACTATACTTTCCCAACATACACTGGCGCCACTCCCGTTATCAACATCTACACTGTCCCAGAACCGATTCCACAGGCGCCGACGTGGAACAATATCATGCCTACGAAAGGCAGTCTTTGGGGGACTGTGACGGTGGCAGCGGGGATGAGTTCGGTCATCAACTCGGAGGCGTGTCCAAGCGCTGCTCAGGGTGGGTTGGCGTTTGTGTTTGAGTATGCGGATTGGGTTACTAGGCCTGCGAGTATTGAGTGGACGAATTATGTGAATAATATGAATGGGGCTGGGTTGAGGGGCGTGTATTTGAACTATAATTGCTAGAATGGAAGACAGGAAGAGAGCGGAGGAGTGGAGAAAGGGAGGGGGTGAGATACGAAGTTTGATCTTGGGAGTTCGGGGTATCGCGAAGCGAGGGCATGAGGAAAGGAGCACGGCGTTTGAAGGAAAAGTTGGGTACATTGGCGTTTGAGCAATTTGAAATTCATTTACTTAGAGGAACTTTCCACATGTGCAGTTGACTTCCAATTGGTTGCAGAAACACAGACACCACAGAGTTTAAGATAATCTCAGATAACTTCGTTTAAAGCCGAAAGTAATGAAAGTCCAGTTGATATGAGCGAGGAGAGGTCTGGAAACTTGCAGGTGTCTCGACTTAGTTACACAACAACTCGTTGAGCAACTTGCATTCGCTGCCTATACCTAAGAAAAACTGGCTTGAAGAGAATTGGCAGAACAGAATCACTAAGTTTGATCTTGATGTACGACTTCGGAGAAAAATGATGACATAGATTTTGACATTTACAATGTCCCAACCTTGCCTAAACTTTCCCAGGCTAGGCTGATCTAGGATAGGTATCTTGGCCGATGAGAGTCCTCAGAGAAGAGAAGAGGGCCACGGAAAGTGGGGTTGGGGCATTGGAATTGCTGATACTAGATCTATGGCAGCAGATCAAAGTCATGATCATGCTGCCCTTGAAGATAATCATATCCATCCGGGACCCAATCGACGCAAGGTACTAGATTTCCCCATTCAACCTTCCCCTTCAAGCTTTCCGGAAGCAAAACTTTCTGCTCGGTCCGGTACCAAGTCGGGAAATGAATGGTAACAAGCATAACCCTCACATCGTCCGTCTTGTTAGGCATTCCAGCATGCCAAAGTCTCAGGTCCCTCACAATCAGGCTACCCTTCGGTAGCACAGGTTGGACAGGCGGGCTGATCTTCCTTCTCCTCTCCAACATTGCCGTAGGGATGACGCTTCCACTCTTCTCGACCTCCGCTCGCCAGCTTGTGTCCAAATGGCTGCCCAACCACATCTCCGTCGACCCATGCTCAGGATCAACATCAATCAGATTTACATTGATGCAGAACCCGAAAGGAATTTTGGGAAAGTCGAAATGTACGTCCACATGTACAGGTTGTCTCTTCTCCGCCTTGAACGCTGTGTTCGCACTCTGGAACCGCAGACGAGGATTCGGTCCAAGCATGCATTCTGTGATCGCTGTTGCAAACGGATTCGCAATGATATCGTCGAAAACATAGTCCTTGTCCACCACAGCATCTTGTTGTATATTTCCCGTCCCCTTCCCAAAGTTATGATGTGTTTCCGTTCGAGCGTACAGTGTCTTGGCTTCAGGAATCATTCGACCATTCAGGGCATCGAGATGTGCCGTCGAGATGGCATTGCTAAGGACGAGGACGCCGTCGCGGTGGAGGGCTTCGAGTGCTTCTTGCAGATGGTGTGAGGTCAAGGTCTTGCTTTCGAACTCATCGGGGGAGAGGGTGATGTATGTGAGCTTTGGAGGAACTGTCGCTTGAGGGGTCGAGGCTGTTGAGCCCATCGTGCCTCGTGTCTGAGGTGCCATATTGTGATGTTTGGAGAGGATGTTATATCCTCCCCACCTCCCCACCTTTGGGCCATCTTGACGGAAGACAACTAGCCGTTGAGGCTCTTGACAAATAGGAGGAGATGAAGAAAGCTGGAGATCGGGGAAGCTTATCTTAGTTCACCGGATGCCTCTAGCCTGATCAGTCGTGGAGGTTGTTGATGTTTGAGGACGGAGCCGAGAGAGTGAAATTTCTCCATCTCGCAAGCACCTCGATGCAACATTTCATATCAACACCCTCTGCCACAGAATACGCACCACAACAACTCAATTCACGGCCTGCACCATCAGCATCGCGACCGAGGCACTCGTATTTGACCTCGCACGATCATTTTCTAGAAATGCAGCAATGCTTCGGGAATCCCGGTGTTCCCAGAGCTCAGCAGCCAATTTACCGACTGCGACGCATCATGGGGAAAAACGACATATTTCGACCTCGGCCTGTACTTAGATTGTTCAAGCGAACTGCAATGGAGTTCTTCATGGTTGCAATGAGTGGGATATCAGACAATATCAAGAGGACGTCTTGATCTCAAATGGAAGTGGTACAGAGAACAAGTGTTGTTCTTTGCTCTCACTTCCTAACTTCAGACGAAAATTATTACATCACCATTGGCATACTTAGCCTGTGCTACTTCGGCCTGTTGGCTACATGTCAAATTATCGTGGAAGGTGGGATTGTTGGAGGATCGATGGCCTCTGTAACACAAGCCGTGGATATGGTGCAGTATACGATGTGAGCTCAGCAAGGTCAGAGTCTTGGTCGCCTCCCTTTCTGTATTCGGACGTGCTCGTTTGACGGTTCGCTAGTGTTCGAGGTTTTTCTTGCTTTCGAGTTGATTAGTGCTATTCAATAAGACTAGAATCAGCAAGTTTCCGTAAGGCTGCAGATGCTGGCAGTTGGTGCCTTTCGTGCCTGGTCCGGGACACTGGCGTTCTTGAATCGCCAGTCATGTTGAGTTCTTTAGGAGCTGTGGAGGCTGTATGTCTCAAACGGAAAAAGTTGTGGGGGCTGGCGCTCGAGTGTTCAGCTCGTGTCACCTCCATTTCGAGTGAAGGACGCCCGGCGGTTTAACAGAGCAACATGCAAAGCATGTGGTGCTTTGGGAAGCGAGCACTCGTTTACGCTTACTTGGAAATCCAGTCGCATCTTATCAAGTTCCTTTAATCCGGCACCTCACATCCCGGCGTCATAGATGGTCCTCCGTGATGTCGCATCAAGATCTGGCTGCAGTCTGGTCAACACTTCACTGCCGGGCAGACATCGACAATATCCTTCAAGAGTTGATCGGTCGGTACTTCCTAGATGTCTCTGAACTTACTTCGGATCGGGGCCTGTTTCGTGCGACCGCTTTCAGCCATGTCGTAGCATTGCGAACAATCTTCGATTTACAGCGAACATACATGCAATCACCACATCTAAGTTTCGAATCGAGAACCTCACTTCTGAACCCTGACATTCTCTTCTCGGCTATCAAACATATTCTGGGAGTCAAGATCTCGGCATTCTGCGCTCATGATGGCCTACCTAATCACGATGCATACTGCAGCTTCATCGGCCAGGCTCTCGTCTCGGGGACTCGCGCCCTGCATCTTCATAAGAGGCGACTCTCTCTTGCTGAGTATGAGGCCGTAATTGATAAATTTAAACAGGCTTGGGGTCACGAGACACTTCGTGGCGTCGACCACTTTTCGATCAATGTCTTTTGCCAAAGAATGTTAACAGAGCTCTCGAACAACGAGTATAACCATGGGTTGTCAACTCCAGCTTGTGGAGTTATTCGGTTACAAGATTTCTACTACGGACTTGTAAGTACCTCTTGGACTACCAAATCTGCATATTCTGATCATCTCAGTACCCTCTGGACGACGATGTTAATGCCTTTCTGCTCGCTGCCAAGACAGCCATAAAAACTTCGAGAAGCTCAGCAGACTGGTTTTATTGTGCTTTGGTGCTGTATGATATCTCTTGGGCCACGATTGCAGCGATGATCCAGATGTGCATGGACAATCAATACTACAAAGGCCTCAATCACAGCGGACTCGCCAGAGACACTGCTCTTTTGACTTTGTCGCCTCGATTCAAGATGCTGGATCATTTGTTCAAAGACTCGACTCCATCCCCACCTCCGGGAGAACTGGAATGGGCGTACGAACAGACTCAAACCATGCTATGCATGGCCATCAGAGCCAAATGTTTTGGGCAGGAATGTTTTTGCCTTGGTGCTCACTCAAAATATCTACTGGAACTAGTAACTTTGCCCTCGGAACCTTCATCTGAAAACTTGCTAACAATAATTGTACCAGTGGGGACAACACATTTCCATGGAAGCTTCCAAGAGTATAACCAGACACTTGGAGAAAATCTCGTATCTAGATATTGATCCAATGCTCAAACAATTGCAGGTAACCCTGGAGGCTCGGCACAACATCCTCCCAGACGTCAGCAAAGAACTCTTGGCCTTCTCACAAAAGATCGTTGACTACACAAATGAATGGTGTCCTGGAATTCCTAAGAGCGTAGGGTATGACCACAGGACGAGTACCACACCCGATGACATTTACATCGTGAACTGTCCCGAATTACACCCAGTCCCGGGCAAGATCATACTTCCCAGCATCGAAGAGAACACATCAACCAGGCCTCAACACGCAAATCTGTCACCTGTATGTCCACCTTACCGCCCTATTTATGCTGTGCGACATTACTAATCACCGTAGGATGATATCGGACTTCTGAAAGATGTTCCCTCGAGGACAGGGTGTGGTCAATGCTCACACTATTCCGTGACTACCTCTGCACGGAAAATAGAACCGCTATCAAGAATGTCTATTTACATTCAGGAGAAGCTGAAAGAACGACGCAAGATGTTGCGAACTAAGGGCGATTCAACGACCAAAGGACCCAGCACTGCACCCTCGTCACCCCAATCCGGCAGAGCTATGCTATCTCGCCGGCATGAACCCCTGAATGTACCGCGCCGGTCACAGGAGCCTCTCAGACATGAACTGCCGACTATTGTCAACACACTACCCTCAATAAGAGAAAATACCCTTTCACCTACCAGTCCAGAGACTGCGACGCGACTTCATCGTTCTTTAATGGGCAATGTCGACATGCATGGAAGCGACTTGATAAGTCCCGCCAAGCCCTCATCTCCTGCTACCACCTACGTCGGTTCCTCTAGTGCTCTTTCTCATTGCTCGGACCCGTTGTCTAGACCATCGTCCAGGACATTTAGTCCTCCACCATTTCCGACTCCGGAGGAAACCACGAATCTCCCTGAAGTGGTTGTCCCCGATATATCAAAACTCTCTAGCCCAACTTCACCTCGGTCGATACCATCGGACGCAAGCTCTAGTATATTTCAGTCTCCTTCACGGAAGTGGCCCTTCAGATCACGTCGCGGACCTAAAGGAGCATCAAATATCCCCACTGCAACATTCTTTACATCTGGCAGGACTTTACTGCTCTGGAATGATAGGGGGGCATGCTCTTATGATCTCCAGAATATGCTTGCTATCTCACACCGCATCATAACTCCTGGTGATATCCTCCTCGCAGCGGGTGGAACCCGAAAAAGCGGAATAGTGATCGGGAATGGCCCTGTAAGTTGTCGACTCTATCCATGCTTGTTCACTGCTGACAGATCATAGATAATTCTCCTTCGCATATTCCAAGGCTCGACTCAAGCTCCAATACATGAGATGGAGATAGAACAGGTCCCTTTCGTAATGGCCCTGTCCAGCAACGATCACTACTTAGCCATGAAATTTGGGAACTATGTTCGGATACTCGATACGCTCAGCGGAGCGTTCTTTCATCACAAGCTGCCTCCTCAAAGTGGGCGGAGCGGACCCAAAGACCATCTTGTTACGTTCTCGACGGACTGTCTCTCCTTCGCTGCAGCTACTCGGTTTGAACCGGAGAAAGTGGTGACTTACTTCTGCGAATGCCAAAATCCGTCGAACGGAGGCTTTGTCGAGAGCAGTGCACCATTTGTAAGCTCGGTTTTACACTTCCCACAATCTCGTTCATTCATATGTACCTCGTCTTTTCTTTGGAATCCTGTATGCTAAGATATATCTAGGGTCTGGTCGGTGACGACGGCCTCTCATCGATCGTAGTTTCAGACAATTCCGCCCTTCTCACCACATTTACAGAGAAAGGTTATCCAGCTTATCTCACGCTTCTAGGCGGAAGATCCTCCAGCCGAGTTCTGCGTGACAAAAATCAGCAAGTAGGTTCTAGGATACACTCCACTGCTCTGTGCGCCACCGGACAAAACCTGGCGCTTCTCAATGATCGTAACGAGATTTTCTGGATAGAATCTCCATTTGGCAAGGAACGTGCTCCAACCCGTGTCGGAAGCATCAAGAGAGAAAAGTCCGTGAAACGAGAAGTTGAGATAGCTATGCCTAACAGTGACGAAGTTCTTGTGTTCTGGATATACAAAGGGAAAGGTATACTGGTTACGATGGGTAGAGGTGGAGGCAAAAGTAAGCCTCTCGAGTTAGATATCGATCTGGATCATCTCTTGGAATCAGAGTAGATCGATCTCGGATAGAATCACATTTTTTGTTGGTCTTCACTCGTCCTCTCACATGACTTCAGCAGTCCTCGAGAGCTTAAGGCAGCAAGAGAGACTAGGGTGAATCTGTAGGACTTCAGGACTCATGACTACGCTACACAACGGCCGCAACACCACCAGCCCGAGAGGCTGAGGCTTGGCAAGACATTCCGACTCAGCCCTCTCGATGCAGCTCCATATCAACTCCCCATTGGCCGCCTCTTATTCCTCATTCGCCAACTTTTCCATCTGAGCTTGTGTTCAACATCTGTCATATGCACATACCGAGACACACCCTATAATTATCTGGGAATATGCCGTGGTTGTGGGGCAGTGTTGCGCCCTCGTTAACCCGAATATCTTATCTCGAAAATCGATTGGAGGTGTTGCAATTGATAGGGCTGTTGTGGCGCAAGGCAGGTGAGACATGTCGGCGAGCTGACGGTTGCTGAACACAAATGAGAGGTTGTGCAGATGAGTAACGAATTGTGGCTTTTTAGTTATCGGTAGTCTCTCGAGTTTCAGTTTTTCTCTTCGAGGCTAAGGAATTTGAATTGCTATCTTTGGCAACGGTCAATGACTGCCACTTGACTGCTGACGATCATATGGGGTCGGGTTCCCTGTGACCTTGATGCAAGCACACATGCAACCTCCTAGCTTCCCAGTACCACCAAAGTTGATTTTCAATTCATGATTGCTTTGTTCGAGTCTTTCTTATCTTGAACATCGAGTTGGACTCCAAAGACCTGCTCCTAGGCCCGATGGCCAACAACGGAGCCTCTTTCCAACATGGAATGCTGGGGAAGGTGGATGAGGATGAGACGTTTCAGGGGGATAGTTCCACTTCAGAGAAGAGGAGGGGCAGGAGTCAAGGGTCGACCGAACTCAGGTACGTTTCTTTCGCTTCCCAATGTCCAAAAAACGACTGACAATTATACCAGACGATCGTTGAGCGAACGGCACGTCAACATGATAGCCTTCTCCTCTACCATTGGCATAGGACTCTTTCTACAATCTGGCAAAGTCATGTATCTGATAGGGCCTGGAGGAGCGGTGCTGGCCTACTTGATAATGGGGAGCTTATTATGGTCTGCGAATGCTTCGCTTGGAGAAATGACTGCTGTGTTTCCTGTCAAGGGACCGATTATCGATTTTTGTAGCCGGTATCTGGATGAGGGAGTTGGGTTTGCTGTTGGGTGGATGGCTTGGTGAGTGAACGACCTTGATTAAATGGAAGATATGGGACAGGGTTGATGAAAGAATTATTAGGTTCGCGTACATCAATCTTACTGCAACCGAAGTCTCGGCGTTGGCATCAACATTCAAGTTTCAATTCGACCCCACCTACCTCCAGTCCGTCAACTACCCTCTCGACGAGCTCCAATGGAACTTCGGCCTGAACACTGATCCTGCAGTTTGGGTTGGCATGGGTCTCCTCGCCATTCTGCTCATCAATCTCCTCCCGGTCCGAGCGTATGGTGAAATCGAGTATGTGTTCGGTTGCATCAAGCTTTGCGTTATCACTAGCATCATTCTCATGCAAGTCATCCTCAACGCTCGGAATTCGCACGGCAATACAGATGCTGGATCTTTCACGTACTACCAATCACCATATGGCTTCTTCTCGAACCAGACTGTTACAGATCCACAGGGAGATCGGACATACACCTTCACAAGCGGCACCGGACGACTCGTCGGATTGTGGTCAGCTATGAACACAATTTTCTTCTCCCTCCAAGGCTTCTTCACCGTCTCAGTCACAGCCGCAGAAAACAAACACGTCGACCGAGACGAGAGCATCAAACTCGCAACTCGGAAAATCGCTCTCCGAGTCATCATCCTCTACGCCCTCGTCGTCTTCACCGTCGGTCTCAATGTTCCTTACAACGACCCCAATCTTCAAGATCGAACCATCAGCTCTATTCGACGCGGACAGAACTCTCCTGTGATTATCGCTTGTGTCAGGAATGGAGTGGTCGGATGGCCGCATTTCTTCAATGCATTTTATATTTTCTCCGCGTTGTCGACGGGCGTGAATGGACTGTATATCTCGAGTAGGTTGTTGCATGCGTTGGCGAGCATTAGGAATGTTTGGCCGGCGACAGGGTGGGGGAGTAAGATCAAGATGCGGTTGGAAAAGACGAATAGTAAGGGTGTTCCGGTTAATGCGGTCTTGCTGAGTTGGCTGTTTGCATTTCTGGGGTTCTTGGCGGTGAAGCCTGAGCCTGCGAAGGTATGTCCGCTCCTTTTTCTTGATCTTATTCCTCAAACATAGGACAAAACTAACCTCCACTCCCAGATCCTCGGCCGCTTAGCCATCTTCTCAACCTGCTCCATGCTAATAGTTTACATCTGCACCTCCTCCTCTTTCTTGTCCTTCAAACGCCTCACTTTAAACGGCGATCCCGACGAAGGCGTCTTGATCAGCACTCCCGACGGCACATTCCTCAACCGCAACGCCTCCGATTACCCCTACAAATCTCACGGGCAATGGCTTCGTGCTGCCTACGCTCTCGCCGGTTGCCTTCTTCTGGTGATTTTTAATGGATGGCGGAGTTTCTTGAATCCGTTCAGTCACGCGGACTTTCTAGCAGCGTATCTGGCGGTACCGATATTTTTGGTGATTGTGGCATTGTATCATGTTAAGGATGAGCCGGAGTGGATGCCGTGGCGATGGCGGTTAAGGAGGACGATGGATATTGGGAATCCGGTTGCTACGAGGGAGAAGGATCCGGAGAGGAGGAAAGGCAGGTTGCATAGGGTTGATCGGAGTGTCGTTTGGAGTTGGGAGAATGCGTGGGGCTTCGTGGGTTGGGTTTGGGTTTGGTTGAAATAGAGGGTATGTTGGCCGCTCGAAGAGGCTGGAGGGGTTGGTATCACCTTGAAGTTGAGATTGAAAGTAAGTTCTTCTTATTCAAAGAATATTCTAGACACATTATTTGTACAATGGCACCCATTCCTGAAAGCCCGTGTCCCTGCCAAGTAGTCACGGTATGTGGTGGTGAACGAGATAGACGTAAGAGTTCGGGCCACAGCTCGTGGCACACTGAAGCGAAATTACCCCCCCACCATAATTTCCCACCCTCTCTTTTTAAACCTCAATTGCAATACAACCACTAATCCAAACCTCTTCAAATTTAAAATGGAGACTCCCATTCAATCATCCTCTCCTCCACATGAATCGGGCCAAAATTGGAAAACCCTAAAACGAGCTAGAGTCCGACAAGCGCGAAGCGATGGAAAATCATGGGGTCAGATCTTCAAAGAGTTAGGGGTTCCTAGGAGCAGCGCCAGAAGGATTTGCAAAGATATCTCTAGTCGAAGGACTCGAAAAGGGAAGTAGTATCAAAAGAAGCTTCTTTCCATAAGAGATATTCGTCGGATTATTCGATTTATCTGCCAGAATCATAGCACTCGGCGCATGAGTTTTGAGCAGGTCAAACAGCTCCTTAATATTCCAGCATCACTACGTACAATTCGCCGAGAACTCCGCAAAGCAGGCTACCGTCGATGTATAGCTTATCCTAGGCCCTTTATCTCTCGACAACAAGCTAAAAAACGAGTCGCTTTTGCATTTGAGCATCGTTAGTGGGGGACATCTGATTAGGCAGCTTCTCGGCCAGGGGGGGGAGACTAAAGGAAGGTTATTTGGTCAAATGAGTGCATCTTTAAGCTGGGAAAGAGAGGGAGGATCTAAGTAACACGCCGACTAAATGAAAAGAGGTGCTCTGATTATATCAAGTCAGTGTATCACTCAAGGAGAGTCAGTGTGATAATTTGGGGGGCAATTGGCTGGGATTATAAGTCTCCATTAGTCTTTATAGAGAAGGAGGAAGGGTGTAAAGGCGTGAACTCTCGAGTCTATCGAGATCAAGTACTCGAACCGATCGTTTTCCCACTCTTTGATCAACTAGGTACCGAGTATATCTTCTAGGAAGATGGTGCAAAGGTTCATAAGGGGGCTGCTAAACTAGCCAAGCTCCAACACAACATTCGAGGGTTCAATTGGCCGCTTTTTTCGCCTGATTTGAACGTCATTGAGAAGGTTTAGAGATGGATGAAAGAAGAATTAAAGAAACTGCCATTTGTACCGACTTCTAAGGAAGCATTGTGTAGGGAGATTCAGAAGCTTTGAGACTAAGTAGATCCACGTGATTATCGTCACTATACTGAGAGATTGACTTGCAAGATTAAAGATGTAATTGCAGTAAAAGGACTAGCTACTATTCATTAATATATAATTCAAATTTGAAGGAAATCTATTAATAATTGGACGAATGGTGATTTTTGGGAAATGAGGTCTCATTTTGATGTTCTCGCTTAGGTGTGCCACGAGCTGTGGCCAGAACTCTTACATTCCCTTGCTTTCTCTGGTATTGAGTCTCGAATTATTTAGACTTGGTTGCCGACAGGTATACCGACAACCGAGACGTATGGGTACGCGGTCGGGTTAAGGGTTCCACCTTGCTGGAGCTAGGCCTGATACGAGATACATCGCTCGCGGTATAAGGCGGCACTGAATCACAATCCTTAATATTCCGATGTTGTCGTTGTCGTTGAATGAAAGCAAGACATTTTTCTTGCCATACCTCTATATGTTCTCGAAGATTTTCTTCTGTATTCGTGTGTTCTTCGAGCATCTCTTTTTGGCCTTCAGATCCGTATAACTTCCAATTCTCGGGACATATTATTTCCCTCCAACTTCTGCCACCCCTTGTGTAAATTCTGTGACGCATCGATGATAGCGGAATGGACAAGAATAGAGTTATTGACAGGATCTTTGGAGCGTTGTATTGGTGGCGGGACATGGCCGAGGGGACAATACGCGTCTCGAAATTCGGGTAGCTGGATGCTGAGATTTTGGAAGTTTTTCCGCCTTATGCGTTGAAGTCTGGTACTCCCCATGTGAAACCTGTTTCGTCGCTGGCCGAAGGAGGTTGCTGCAAAGAGGTTTTATTTGGCTCGGGGGACAGACGAGAGCGGCACAAAGTCTGGTACTCTGGAGACGGACGTCATTATGAAAGCCTAAAGTTGGATGGGGAGGGCAGAAACAAGTTCAGAGATAGTGACGTGATGTCGAATTATGAAGGAAATCGAAGAGATGGATAAAAAGGCCGACTTAGTAGTTTAGAAACTGTATTGAAGCACAATCGAAGTCTGTAGTGATATTTAAGCAGCAATCACAATCTCGACTGGATGAGTCAAAGCTACTAGGTACAGCTTAAAACCTTAAGTGCATGTTTGATATTTTTATTTGGTCTCATATTTACATCTGAACTAGTCGTCTTGGACACTCCAGTTCGTCGTCATATTTACAGAGGCAATTTCAGGCAAGTGCTTCTTCCAATCAACCTAACCGCAATCTGAACTATCTGATATTACTTCTATTCTTCCCCTCCTCATGCTTTCCATTACAGTAAAATTTAGTTGAATTACGCACATTATCTTTCCAGCATAGCGTTAACAACGCTCGCAAACCCTTTCCAGAGCCCAATCGCCCCATCGAGCCAACTTTCTGCACTATGCAGCTGATCTGGAGACCCTAGTTGTGGGGTGTCGCTAGGGGTATATGGTGGTGAGGGTCCAAAGAACTCGGTAGGCGTATGGCAAAGTGCCTGGTATGATCGAGGGTCGATAGGTGATGATTGCCCTGTGTATGGAGGAACGTCCATTGGAGTGTACTGAGGTGGAGGGTCAAACTCCTCGGGGTTCCGGAACTCCTCCCATTGATCAAGCTGCTCGATTCTAGAGGCAAACTCTAGTAAAAGAGACTCCAAAGCCTCTGGTGTAAGGGATTCTACAGGGCGGGAAAAATTAGACACGAGGCGATACATGCGCCAACTTTCTCTCATCAAATCCTCTCGTTCTTGAGTTGACATATCTAGTGAGGCAAGTGCCAGCCGCAACTCTGCCATACTAGCGCTGCGTAGTATTTCTAGATCTATACAGGCTAGACATGAGTTGGCATTACTTCCATTGGCGGAAGCAATCTCGAAGTCTGAACGTGTTTGGACGTGCTGAGAAGGGCAGCTGTACGAGAGTCCGCCGTCATCGGTGATTTGGTAAGGAAGATCTTCTCTAGTCATCGAATTTCGCGGATCTGGTATGGTGGGGGTTTGAGTTGGATCCTCTCTAGTTCTCAAGTTTTGTTGTCTTTGACTTGATCTCGATGCTGGAGAGAAAACGGTATCCATACCCCAGTATCGGCTTGGTCTGATGTCGGATGGCGGCATCGCGCTTTCTAGATATGGGCTCCTAGATTTCAATTGTGAAATGATAGTGCTATTCAGGATCGAAGATGAAGGCGAACTGAGGCAGCGGAAAGGGCTTGGTGAAGTTTCTGAAATCGAAGAGAAAGACGAATCAGAAGAGTATGACATGTGGGTGAGTAGGCCTTGAGAAGAAGTATTTGTAGTCCACCGGATATCCATTTGGACTGAATACAGGTGTGTCATATTTATGTCTGAACTAAACGTTAGAACACTTTAGCTCCTCCTTACAGCGGGCAGAATCACTCATATCCCTATGTTCACATATATACGAGACTTCCTCATGCTACTAAATAAGCATCATCATCTCTAGGCTCTCTATCTTTAAAGACCATGGCAGCAGCTTGATCGTGGATGAACCCACGTGACCAGACCGCCCCTCCTGCCTTCTCAAGGTTTACCGTCCTACTCTGTAGTTGCACGCCCTCCTTCGAAAATAAAACAAGCCTTTAGAGCTTCGAATGAGAAACCGGGGATTCTTTGCTTGAGCGCCAATCATGAAAATGTCCCCACGTTCAGGAGCAGCCCGCTTCGGCCCGGGGGCGGAAAATTGGTGTCGGGATTCTCTCTACTAAGCATTATTGCTCTCCAATCACTTCAACCCCCCCGAAACATTTCTTACACAATGACATCCATCTTGAATTCACCCATGAGAATAATAAGATGCTCATAAAGCTCCATCTCTCGTGAATTTTAGTTTGTCGACTAAGCTGGCTTTTTGGGCGAGAAGGCTGACCGGAATGGTCTGGATTTGATGAATATGGAGGAAGGTCGCTGGGTGAATACCGAGGAGGAGGTTCCACACTTCAAAGTCTCGAGCCTCTTGCCATTGATCGGACTGATCTTGAACTCCAGGCGAAGATAATTAGAGCCGGGCTTGTCAACATCACCATCAACATCAACATAGCAACCCCAAAGGGTAGTCTTGCAGACTATGGGATCTACGCGTCGCACCACTAGTCCTGACTTCGACATGGACCTCGATCTCGTCCTCATCCTCAATCGAACTTTCCCAATCATCGTCGCTGGATCTTTCACGTACAGAAACAGTTACGAGGTCCGAAGAGGACTCGCGTCGTCGAGAACTTTGTCTCGATGTTGAACTTGGTGAATCGGGTTCGGCTGAACTTGAATCTGAGGGCGATTGCTGTGTGGGAATTGGCGCCCGACTCGTCTTCTATAGACCATTGTGAAGCGGGAGTGTGAGTGAAGGTAAAGCAATTCCAATGTATTGAGAGCAACTTTTGAAAGTGAGATCCGAGATTGTGAGACAATATTGATCAAAAGTGTGCAAGTTTGACTAACAGAGTTTAAAGGAAGAAAGGGTTCTTATATTGTGAAGAATTTTGATATTTTATTTGGACCGACTATGTTGACAAAGCAGTACCACATTAAATCTGAACCGAATGGCCGCACATTATCTCTCCCGCGACTTCGCTGCCCACAGTCGAATATCAAAGTGTATTGAAGACTGAAAGAGCTCATTTCAAATAGCACCCCATCATTTGGGTTCCATTCGAATAGCATTCGAGGCAGCACAAGTGACCTTGCAGACAAATACTTCAAGGAATGTGTAGTATTGAAGATTATAGTATGAGTAGGGGTTTCCTGACTTTCTGTAACAAATGGAACCTTTGTTACCTCTGTTCTTGGCAAACAAATAAAACTTGGTTGGTGCTTGAAGCAGGTTTGGGTTCATGGCAGCTCGCTAAAATTCAGCGGTGCATCAGGCTCTTCATAGCCGGAAAACGTTGCGACCGAGAGCCTGTAAAACACCAATAGCCCCGAAACGCACCGAACAAATCAAATCGCATCCCTAAACGAAATTGTCACTTGGCGCCTCTCTATATTCTCAGTTACGAATAATATGAGGACTGAAAAGCCTCACTCAGTTTCCGGCATTCTCAATTCAATTCAATGTAGGTATACTAATTTCGGTAACGCCATCGCCTAAACACTACCTCACGCAGGCGCAGTCGTCTCAACACCCTTATAATCCGCACTACTACCAACCTTTGCCCAAGGTCTGAACGCATTATCCTTACCCAGCAACGCAGGCTTGAGTTCAGGGAAATGCCTCAGAAGAATACTGATCATAGTCTCGTTCTGAACATGCGCCATACCCTCCTTCGAATATACATCCTCACTCCATCCATCTCCGGCCAGGAAGCGATCGCTTTGGATTCTTCGACTAGCCATCAAGATGAAGACTCTGAACGCTGTGTCGCTGAAGCCGAATCCTTTGGGTAACGGCTCACAGAACATGCCGACTTGGAGATCAACTTTCTCGATATCGTTCTCGTAGACTTCTGATAAGGTGGTGGCGAGGGCTTTGTCCTTCCCGCCGACGAGTTCGATGAAGGTTTTGGGGGCTTTCATGTGGAAGAGACGACGAAATTCACAGTACCTCGGGACTCCACGTTCTCTGTCGCGAAGAATGTCCACGGATGCGATGTCTCGAAGGACGCCATCAGGAGTTATGAGGTTTCTGAGGAAGGAGGGGGTATTGTTGTGTGTGATTGCCCCCGGGAAGTTGATGCCAAAGGAGTAGAATGTGTCGCCCATGCTGGTCTTGGCATCGAATGCGTCTTGAGCTTTGGAAAATGCGAGGTCGATAATGGGCGTGGTCTTTACGTGGGCACCTGAGGCGGTGTCGAAGAATGCGATGTTGTCTGTCTTTGTTAGATGATATCAATGAATGATCTGTGGAGGGGAGTACCTGGGATTAAAGGATGCAGACGGTATACTGAGACGAATTCTTCAGTCAGGGTGTAAGGGACACCAGCCTGATTTACTCCCGAGCCTGGAATGCCACCAATGACATCGTTCTTGGAAATGCGACCGAGTAACTTGTGTAGCTTCTCTCCGATGATTCCCCACCAGTTGGCATGAAGTGCCGAATCGATAGTTGGATGATCCAGAATTGCTGGTGTCCATTCTGTGGTGTGTATTTTTGCCAAAAGTGCACTATTTATCATTCTTGCTGTATCAAACAGTTGATCACTATTCCGAAGTCAGAAACACGTTAAATGTGAGTTCGAGGGGCTGGCAAACCTGCTCCATTCTGGATTGTTTTCGTGCAAGAGATCGCAGATATGATTATGCTCCAACGCAAACAAGGTATGTAGGAGCTCCAGTCCCAACCACCAATTCGAATTGAACCCAGTCTTAGGTAGGTTGTTTTCATCTCTTGGCAGGAAATCCTCCTTCCCTTCTTTGGTCATCTTGAGTTTGCCATTGACGGCATCATCACGTAGGGCGGAGGTTGCAATTTCGCTTTCACCGTATATTTGCGAGCTATCCCACCTTTAACAAAGTCCACAGTCAGCATGTCGCCGGGAAAGTGTTATTCAAGAAGATATATCTTACCAAGCCGTGTTGGTGTTCCTATATCCAGGTGATTTCTTGTCCGTCTCGTCAAGTGTGATGTCGGGCTTGGTGCGCATGATTTTCATATGTCCAGATGGCCATTTGTCGCCTTCTGGGAGAGGTATCTCAATATCATTTTCACCAGGAGCGTACTGAAATTGTCAGTAGGCATTCGTACTAGGTACAGCAGGTGTGACATACCTGTTCATGAAAGACCCAATCGTGAACCTGGAACTGGATCCAAGCTGCAGCTAACAGGTTGACAATAGTGGCGGGTTTGAACTCCGATCTTGCAAGCAGCTTCTCACTGACAAGTCTTGGGCTTGGAGTCAACAACTGTTCATCAGTCGGCTTTGTAGCGTGATCGCGAGAAACATTTCTTCCGAATCTCATTCCAACACAGCCCATCATAGGCTGCTCTAGGTCATTGAACAAGCCATCAGAATTCCGTGCTGTGACATATCGACTATCTTTCATAGGACAAGTGGCTTTCGTCCCTTGATAGCCAGCATCGGGATACACATCGTAGAGATTTTTTGCTTCGAGCTCTACTCGATAAGCCAGGAGGTTTGCGACACCAAGAAATGTTGGTAGTTTGTGCCATGGTACAAGTGCGTTCACGCCCCGAAAGGTCGCGATCAAGATCTTGTCAAGGAAAGATTCTTTCGCCATGGCTTTTAATTTGCAGCTGGTGCTTGCAGGACAGGAAAGAGAGCAGACACTGAAGGATTCCTCCTTCATATCTCTGTGAAGAAGATAATCATGGGAGTGAGACCCCTCCACCATCAAAGGAATGCTGACACCGAGGCTGAAGATGTTTGAGCTGAACAACCAACAGTAATGTAACGAAAACGCCACGATGCAAGGGTTTATATATTGAACGCCCGAGAAAACGGCACTGCCGTCGCAGGGTCACATTCTGCAAGGCTGACACACTTATGTGTACTTCTTCTCATTGGCAGATACTGAGAATTGGGGAGAATGATCTTCTGCGGCGCTGGTAAGAACACACCCTCAGGCTGTGATGAACCCCACCATTGGCCGCCCAGAACGGCGAGCTGAACGAACGAAGCATATGTTTGTGATTCGAAATCCATGTAGATGGTCAGCTGATTGTTACGCAACCTTTACGAGGTGCGTACCCAGAAGAGTGGTTCAGAGGCTTGAGATTCTCGGGCAATGATGACTGTTGATGCCAGGCGTGAATCGCCCAGTAATGGATGTTGACAGACATGATTGCTCCTCTCGGAACAATATTCTGTCGTGAAAAGTAGAGCGGTAGACATCGCGCGAAATTCCTAGCAGGTGCTTTGGCATTGGGCTTGTGATAGAGGTTTGTCGGAAGGAGTTGAAGAAAATTAAGGAGCCCTTGAACGTAGGTAAGCTTACATAATCACGATCACACACGCACCGCACGGTGCACGGCTCGGCCAATCCCGTTATCAGACTGTAGGCTATTGAAGTGTCACACTACGGTATCTAAATGAAAGTTTACCATAGAACATACTTCACACTCGAAAATCGGCTAGCCACAGGAGCTGTGCGTGCAATTGACTTTCTTCCGTCGAATTTCAGATATCCAGAAGCTTTGCTTCCTGACTCGGATGAACGGAAAGTGTTCTACTACGAGCCACATATTTAAGGAGAAAGGAACACGAAATTTTCGGACATAGGTCGCATGGCGAATATCTAAATCGTTATTCAATGGAAAATTCCAAAGAATCCTCTATGCCAGCAACTTCTCTCAGCTTCCGTACCCCCTCCTCCATCGCCAAGCCCTCCTCGCCTAACCCCTGACCCCTTATTCGACCTCCTCGACCTTCCTCGCCAGAATCTCCTCTCTCCACCACCACATCAACGCAAAACTCGCTCCAGGTCCCACCGTGACAGTTGTTGATGCCATCATCACCAGGACCTTAACCCAACTTGTCTTCGATCTCCCTTCACTCTTCAGATCTCGGAAGCACAGCAACGTCCATACAGCCGCGCTTGCGAAGCAAAACACATCATCGAACTTCAACAAGGTTCCAATGGCCTCCACTAGACTATGCATCTCCCTTCCTGAGTCTGTGAGGTCCTTAAAAAAGAGGTCGAGGAAGGGAATAGGAGTCACTGCGTAACTGTACCAGTACGTTCCTGCTGAGACGATGGCACAGAAAATGTATGCCAGGCGGAGATATGGGAGGTCGGCAGTGACATTTGCATATTTGTCGACCTTTGTTGTGTCTTTGACACATCGAGCAAAGATTCCATGGAGTCCAACCAGGAGAATTGGGAAGAGTTGCCATAGGAAGTTCCACGCTTGAAGTGTTGAAAGGGGTGAGGTAGGCCAGTACATTGCCCATGTTGGGATCAGGTAGCCGAAGATAAGGGTTGGGATGAGCGTCTTTGCATATGAGATTTGGACGAGACGGTTGTCGGCTGCGTGGAACTTGGATCCTGGGGTGAATATATAATGGAGGAAGTAGAAGAATGGCGCCACAACTCCAATCCCGGCGTGTTGCATATATATCATAAAGAATATGGGGCTATGGCATGTATGAGTATGCTCCAAAGCTACAAATGACGTAGTAATACTTACATTGTAGTCAGGGTGAAGAAGTTTGCTCGTCGGCAACTCTCGATCAGCCAGATCGCGTTGACGACAGTGATGTCCGTAAGGAAAGTCAATATATGCAGCCGCTGTGGCGAGTTCAAGTTGACACCTTTTGCAGACTTTTCGAGGAGTTTCGAAGCTTGAAAATTCAGTGAAATTCCGCTGGAAAGAAGATCGATTGACTCACTGTAACCCAGTCCAGCCATACTGGGTGTGAAAGCTGCGACGTACGGCCTCATAAAATCATCGACGGCCCTGATACCAGTAAATACCTCCCTCACAGAGACTCGTCCAGCAACATCGCTTATTGACCCTTTTGTCAAAGCATCCACCAAAAAAGGTCCCATCTTTGTCGCACAATCACCCATTACTGTGATCGCAGCCCAACAAATCATCAATAAAGGCAATGCCAAGACAATCCTCTTCAACATACTCTCGCCTTTTCCGCAACCATGTTCTGAGTTGTATGGCATATTGACCCCAACACTTTGCTTAGGCTTTGGCAGGAAGTCCAACTTGACAGCTCCCACCATTGTGGTACTCCATGAATCGACCAGGAAATCCGCTGCATTCGGGAGGAAATACAGAGCCGTGAGCTTATCCTTCAGAGTAGCAAAAGCTTCGATTCGAGTGAAATGGTTTACTTCATCCGCAATGTGCTTCATACGGTACTTTCTGGTTTCATGAAAGCCTTTGAGAGCATTTTTCACAGAAGCATAATCTGGCTTTTCGAACTTATCAGTATGAACGAGGTCGTAAATACTGTTGGCGAGTGCAGCTGCACTCTCGATTCCTGCGTTGCCTCCGGCACCGGCGTTAGGTGTGACTTTGTGAATCGAGTCTCCAATACAAGCAAATCGCCCCCAAGTCCAAGTCTCGTTGTGTGCTTCTTCAATAGGGACGAGACATGAGGACTTTCTGTTCTCCCAAACGTCTCCGAATTTGGTAATGCCTTTTGTGCCACCGATAACATAGTTGGTGTAGTCATCTGCAAAAGCATTTGCGTCAGACTTTGAGAATGAGGGAATGTCGGGAGTGAAGTATCGCTGGGCTAGCTTCTTGAATACAAAGAAGTATGTCGCATTAATCCCTCCGATAATCAGGAACGAGAGGTCTTTGTCATAGGCTCGGTGGACGTCTCCTTCCTTGATCCCATCCACTGCTTTCGAGATGCCGAAGAGGCAAGAATATTCCGCAGAAAGACCTATTTCGCCAACCTCATTAGCTCATGAATATCATTGGAAATATAGATCCTCACTTTTCCTGTCGTTCTTCGTCAATTCGTCTGTCTCGGCGTCGGCGTATCTCCTCATCTCGCTTCTCACAAGACTATGCACGCCGTCTGCGCCAACGACTATATCACCCTTATACTCCTTCCCATTCGTACACTTCACTGTAACTTCCTTTTCGGTGTGAATAATTGAATCACATCGTTGACTTGTTAAGACTTTTGACTTGTCGCTGATCGTCTCATACATCTTCCTTAAAACAGTTTCACGCTCCATGAAGAGAGATCGATATCCATGCCTGCGCATATTAGCTAAACAGATCTCGAAAGAAAACGTGGTAGCATACCTAGCACTGAGTACCTGCGCGGCATAAGTTGTGAAGATCTTCTTCCCTTTCACCCATACCGTATCCCCATCGGGCCTGACTGCGAACGGCTCTAGTTTCTTGTTGATTTCCAGCTGATCTAAAATTCTGCAGCCATTTGGCAGGATCCCAATACTTGCTCCCACCTGTGGGTCAATGACAGCTCGAGCTTCGAGAAGGACATAATCGACGTTCGCTCTTTCGAGTGAGTTGGCTAGTGTCAGCCCCGCGATGCCACCACCTACGATTATAACTTTGAATGGTTTCCCCTTTTCAATTGAAGGTTCCATCTTGAAGCTAGAAAGTGCAGAAACAGAACAACTGAGTGGAGATGGGACAGAACGAGAAGCAAAACAATGAACAAACGCAATCAGTAAGAAAGTGGAGTATCATTTGCTAGGACGAAACTTCATATATACCATTCCTCACGCGAACAAACATGGTTCTAGCTCAATTCAAAGTAAGCACTCACTTCAGACTGCTGACACGATATCAAGGAAATTATGTCTCTCAGACACCAGCCTTGGCCACTCGGCGTCATCACCGTGTCGTGATACTAAGGCTATAATTGAAAACAGCAGCGATCGGGCTTTCATGTACATGTTATCTCCGTGCCTGTCAGGGCTTGACCCAATCAATTGCCTCGTTTTCTTCCCTACTGGGACTCTAAGCTATATAGCTGCCTTGGGTTGGAAGTGAATGGTCTTCCATGCAAGCTTGGGATCGTGGCCATGACAGAATGCTGATCTCAGCGCCACGTTGATAGCCTAGGATGCAACAATTGCGAATGCGAAAGAACTCAGGTTCGTCTTCTAGCTAGTCAAGATTCATCAGCAATTCGTGCTTTCTGTCTCTTCCTAGGCATAAGAAAAGTCCTGCCGATCCCTAATGATCGCTGTTCGCTTAACCTTAAGCCCCTGAGTCGTACATCCACGAATCATCACTTGCTTACTTCTGAGCTACATCTTGCTCAGAACACCTCAACTCAACTTTTTCTCCCACAAAGCTGTCCTTCATGTACCTCTTTAGTGTCTTGGTTTAATTCGGCTTATTTGTTGCGCTTACCCCCACTTGCAGTTCGCAGCCTGGCAGCCACCTTGGCCGTCAGCTCGGTTCAGGATTCTTCTCATGCTCTGATATCCCGCCAATTATCCAGCACCAGGGTTAAGATCAACCACCGTATTCATATGTACTTGATACACGAGCACCCGTGATAACGCTCAAGTGACAAGTGCAAGTCCTGAGAAGAATCCTGAACCGAGCTGACGGCCAGGGTGGTTGCCAGGCTGCGAACTGCAAGTGGGTAAGCACCGTGCAAAGCCCCTTCTCTTTCCAGCTCAACATAAACATTGATATCTTATGCAATGTTGTGTCGACAGCCTATCTTGTATTGCATTCTGAATTTTGACTTTCTGATCTTATCTTCAAGTTGTACAGTGTCTGCATTTTCGATCTTTCGCGTTGTCCCAACGGTCCCATATTTCGCGATGCGAAGGCACAGCGATCATTCCCACCCCACACTTCGCACATACGAGTACTCCAACCTACTACCAATACATTGACTACTTCAGTATCCACCCAGGCTAAGATATTGGTTAGCATAAACGGACAATCGAAATTGATTTGGCGGGAACCTCGGTCTCTGCATGCTGACGACTAGTGCTGAAGTCAGCCCCCTCATTACCAATAGTCTGAAACCGCAATACCGAACCTAACTCCAGGAATGCTGTAAGGCTGAGTTCCACAAAGATCAAAGGAAACAGCGATCATTCGAGAATCATATCGCGAATCACACTTCCTGCCACCGCTCCGTATTAGCACGTACAGAGCTTTGAATTATGAAAAACTTAAGATAAGGTACTGTATAAGTGCTTAAATCTGTGCCTTTTTTTTTATAGATTGCTCTGACGATCCCAAAGGACAATTATCTCAAGTTCAAGGTCTTGCTGAATCCCAAATAGTCCTATCACGTGCAAAAGCCAAAAGCCAAACGTCTCTGAACTCGAAGTCTATTCGAAGATCGGAGAGTCTAGACTTTAAGATCTGATGTTCATGTGTTTTTGATTCGGCTTTCAAGTGCCCTATTATATTTTTACTCAGGTTCCACTTCCATCATATCTAACCACTCAAGTGCAAAACCCGTCACAATCTTAGCCCAATCTCTAATCGTTCGGACATCAAGGTGTTTGACATCATCGTCTCTAGTAGATCCGTTTGGTACCAGATGCAAAGGCAGAAGGTGAAGAGTTGGAACGCCACGATCCATGAAAGGGACGAAATCGTCCATCGTTTCCGCCTGCCTGGTTGTCTCGTACGTCCAGGGAAGGAATGGAGAAGACGGGATTCGCGTTTCGAGAAGATCAATCTTGCGCATTCGGCTTTCTATGTTTGCCATGTTCTTATGTGCCCAATGTGTAATCGGGACATATGAGGGGATCGTAGGATTGACAGTTCCTAAACCATCCAGCAAAACAAACATACTAATTTGGCTCAAAGCATTAGGATAGTTCGACCCAACAGGATTGGTCTTCTTCTCCCAAGTCTCACTCAGGGTCCTGTGTGAAGAATTAGCACAAAAATATGTCATCTAGGCTTAGAAATGTCTACCTTGACCCATACAATGCTGGCCCCATCTCATCAAAACCCTCCTTCCCATCAAGAAGGAGTATTTGTACACCCATATCCATCTCGACTGTGCCACCTTCCCCAAGTTCTGCCATCTCGTCATGCATTTGCGACACATATCGATCTATACTTCTCGCGACATGCATTAATATCGCGCATGGAACAGCTTCTGTTGCCCCAACAAGTTCTTCTGGCAAAATTTTACTGTCATAGTGCGCCGCTAAGGTCAACCAGTTGGCTTGCCCTTGCTTCGTCCAAGGTGGCTCTCTCTCGAATACAAGGTTCGAAATGGGGATCTCAGTGCCCGATGATGTTCTTGAGGTCGAGTTGTACCACTTGATCGTCCACCTTGGCAACTCTTTGCTGAAAAAATCAACAAAATGATGCTGAACGGTGGAATGCCCAACAGTGCTAGGAATTCGGGGTATCAGGATCGGGGAGAGAAGAGATCCGTAAAGAGGATCGAAGTCCGAGCCTCCAGAAGGAATTCTTCTCAAGAAGTTGTTAGAGAGTGGCTTGTATGCATATGTGACGAGGAAAAGACTGAAAATAATTAGGAACATGAAGGTGAGGCGGTTGCTTGAGGAGAACGAACAGCACTTCATATCGCGGTCGAGAGCATTAAAACGATAATGCTGTCATTGAAAATTTCAACGCGCAAGACATCTCGCATCAAGTTCAGGGTCCTAGTGTTTCACATGCACGCACCAGCACGGACTTCAAACCTTCCCCCTTTAACTTTAGCGAGTTTCGCTTATCACGTGCATAGCAAGAAAATAGGGACTGAGGGCGGGTACCTGGAAGAACGTGGAGTACGTGGATAGAAGACGATGGACAGAGATTAAATGCGTCATTTATTGTGAGTTCAAGAAATATGGTCAAAGTTTTAAGAAAATTTTAGACAATTATCGGCCCCCTCAATCCATTCCTAAGCTCCTCCTGCTTTGCCTGCAGCACCGCCGAAGAGAGCCGCAAGACCTCCTGCAGCGGCTCCTCCAGCTCCTGCAGCAGCACCGGCTCCACCAGCTGCCGCTCCTCCAGCACCCTTATGATGACGACGAGCATTGCCAGCGGCGGCCCCCTTTGCAGCGCCGCCGAAGAGAGATGCAAGACCTCCAGCCCCGGCTCCTCCAGCTCCTGCAGCAGCACCGGCTCCACCAGCTGCCGCTCCTCCAGCACCCTTATGGTGTCGACGAGCATTGCCCGCCGCGGCGTCCGCTCCCTTGCCTGCACCCGCCGCTCCACCGAAGAGCGCCGCCAAACCGCCAGCTGCGGCTCCTCCAGTAGCAGCTCCTGCTCCGCCAGCGGCGGCTCCCGCACCACCAGCACCCTTATGATGTCTTACTGCCAAGGAAGCATCTGCGTCGACCTGTGATTGATCAGTTTTTGAACACTACAAAAGATTGAAGCAAACGTACAGGGGCAGCCTGAGCGAGTGGCGCCGAGACCATCAAGGCAACGGTCAACAATTGAGTAAGGCTAGTGAACTGCATTTTGCCGATAGTCGATAGAATAATCAGGCTCGTAAAGAATGGGTTGTATGAAATATGATTAAGCGAGCTGCCGGCAGCGAAAGAATACAAGATTCAAGAGAAAGACTTTTTGGAAAGGATAGTGCAGTGGAGTGGAGAGGAGCGAGAAAAAATGAGCTGATATCTGGAAGGCTTGATATACTAAAGTATTCTTCTCGGCTGCCACGGTGGAGCGCGTCGCCTCGAAACTGTAGCCGGGATCTAAAATCCGGAACGGCAACATGATGCATGCGATCTTCATTATCGAATTTCTTAGTTCAAACCGTCAATCACATACTCCATGCACTTGATTGACGGGAAGGCTTCAATATGCTTTGTTGGCCGTCTTCGGAACTCGGGGAAATGGCTTAGCTCCATAGGTGGCACAATACACGTTCAGATTCCTGGCCATCTTGAGACATTCCATGATTCCCAGCATCCAATGTTTCCATCAGCTAAGCCATCGTCAAGGAGGCGGTGCAAAAATGGCTATTCTTTCCTTTGTTGACTCAAAATCCAAGAAGTCGACGTTGCGAGCCAACCACGCCAAGGGCGGCTGAAGGTCCGATGTTTGGGAAATTTATGCAAGAGGCAAGTCATTCGCAGTTTTTACTCCATGCGAGTAAGGTTGAGTTTCGAAACAGACACGGCCCAGTAACCTTCTCTGTGCACATTCACAGAATATTTGAGAATGCACGTGTACTTGTCAAACTACTGGGCACCCCGCAATAATTTGTATGGCGTACCTGATCTGAGCCGGGAGCGTGGTCACGCCTCCCATGCTTGAACCTGTCACGTTTCCAATCATGCCTTCCTGCAACCTGGGATGCGATTCGCCGGTTAACCTTACTGTACCGCAGGGCGATCTTGAAGATCAGTTTAAAGTTGCATGCGCTAAAAAGATTTCCCCGTCAGCCGCGAGATGTAATCTGATTGTTCCAATTCGACGTTCGTACTCGTACTTCGTATAAATAGTAAAACAAAATCAGAAACCGATCGTCCAAAGAGGTTGGCTGCTACACATCAGGTTACCTATTTGTTTCGATTCTATCTTTTCCGCGTCCATGCATAGTTCCTGTGTTGGCATTCCACTCCTGATTACTTGGCCGACACACAGACATGGCGAAATAATCGGTAGTAAGTTCGCCATGCACTGCCAAATCTTGGCATCCCCATTTCCCTTCAGGTTCTAGTCTACTTTCGGTGGCTTTCAAGAGACTTGCTACCGTTCGCAGAACTTGCGTCCGCGCTTTTTGGTTTGCTTTGGAGTCACATTTTGAGCGAGTCCGCATTTACAACATTCACACTGTCGGCATTGCTTCCCTCATATCTTCAATTGTCAACTTTCTCTTAATTCAATGCCATTCAGTACCAAAAATGGGCATTTCTGAACCACTTTACGACCGAGTCTCCTCTGCCGAATCTTCCTCAACTCTCGAGGATGAGAAAGACTTTGACCCCTTCGAACTGAAGCAGCAACATCTACAAACACTACAAACGCAATACTTTAGACGCCTTCTTGTCGCCAACGTCGTCCTATTTTGCGTCTCTGCACTTTTGTTAGCTACAACTTACATCCGAAGCACACCAAGCTCGTCAAAGTTCGTCGAGAAATTCTCATCATATTCGCCAGCTCGAGAAGCCGTGAAGTACGTGTCTGGGACATTCAACGCAACCCAGGGGGAGGCTTCAGGCTATGTCGGCACAAGTAATGAGACAGAAGAGATGTGGAATTGGGTCACCGTGGACATCGGCGACCAGATGATCACACCAGAAGAGTTGAAGCTGGTCAACAAACCGGAGGACTCAATCAAGACAAAAGACCCGAAGACGGGAAAGGAAGGATATCGAATTGGATTGGAGGTGTTTCATCAGCTTCACTGTTTGAATCTCATTAGAAAGAGTACATTCGGTGAGAAGTACAAGGATAAAGCGGACTTCAAAGATAAAAGTGAAACCGAAGTACGGGCACATCTAGGTACGGACTTTCTCACTCACTTGGGTTATTACTTACTTACTGTACAGATCATTGCTTAGAGATGCTACGTATGAACATCATGTGTCAAGTCGACATCGGCGTGATAACATTTCACGAACTTGCCGACAAACCCGGTGATCCGTGGCCGGATTTCAGCACTCTGCACGTTTGTCGAGACTTTGATGCCGTGAGGACATGGGCTATTGAGAACACTGTTGCGAATGATGACATCTTTTAAAGAGATTGGGAAGCAAGAATTTCATCAAGCTTAAATATTGTAAATAAACTGGAATGCATACAATATTCCTTTCAAATTGTATCCACTTCGAAGTTCTAGATAAGTAATATCATGTCATCGTTCATATTTAACAGCTTCACTTGAAAACATTTATCACACCCATATTAAATATATGATTTTTCATAAATACATATCATAGCGGGGCACGCACTTAACCAAAACTTGCTGCAAAATTTCCCCGCATCTGTATCAACATACACAATTTTCACGCTCGAAGTGAAAAGGATTAGTACATGAACGATACGGTTGGGGATTTTATTATAATAATCTTCATCTAGCGATGCAAAATCCGGCAAGAAATGTCAGGATAGGGTAGCTAAATGTATTCACCAGCCCAAATTGGAGTTAAGCTTGCAACCCCCCTAAGGCAACGCCATATCAACCTCTTCGCCCTGGAGTACTGTACTTGCATAAGCAGGCACCAGGTATTTGATTCCTCGAAATCGGGTACAGTATCTCTCACTCGAGAAAGAAATACTTTTTATACTGATCGCGTCTCGCATTTGGTATCTCTATATGCCACCTCTTCTGATTTCGTAGGACAATATCAACAAGGTATTTAGCTGAATGAAACTCAGCTGTGCGGTCATCGACTAATATTAGTAGATTTGTTGGTCATCGTAAGCTCTGACGTCTTCCAGATAATTGATGACTTGGCTGTAATCTCGGCAAACTGTACGATGGCTCAGCAACTTTTCGATTCTTGGGATTGTATTCATGAACTCACTGTGCTTAGAATCCCAACCATCGGATCCTCCATTGTGATCTGGGAATGTCGTCTCCAATCCCTCAAGAGCCATGTCAGCTGAACACATAATGGCTTGCCGCATATAGTCGAAGCAATGGATCATATGCCAGTGGTGGTCTTCAGGCAAAGTCGTGTTGGAGGTCATTCCTGAGTATGTTTCAACAATGGCAAACAGGCAGTGTAGCTGATGCGTCATTGAAGTTGTGAAGACCGTTTTGTTTGGCCATATGATAGGGTGAGGTAGATCATGGTACCTGTGAGTGTCGTTCACCCATTGGAAGCCGATTCCATCTATTGTGATTTCAGCGGTCCGTTCGACGAGCACTTAAATGAGAATACTTACGAGGCATAAGTTCGTTCCATGCGATCAGAACTTCTTCTCGGAAAAACTCTGATGTGTTGTAGGGTGCAAAGGTCTGGTTGACGTGAAATGTCTGGACTTGTGTAGAAACTGCCTCATTGTTAGATGATTGCTATCATTCGATATCTCTGCGAGCTCCTTACAGTGTGGTCCAACACCCGTCAGATCTCCTCCCACCTCATGCTCGCTAGTCTTGGGGATATCCTTCTGCGATTGAAGTCGTAGAAGTAGTACGACAATTACAAGTAGTAATATGGTGTCGAGGAACCATCGTGCCTCCTTGAGCATAGATATACATGTTTTCCTCTTCGATTTCCTTGTGTACCTCTCCCGAAACTCTTCCCCGTGCATTTGCTTCTCGTCTCCCATCAAGGACTCTTCCACCTCAGTTGTTGATGAATCATCTTGATCATCGAGGTGGACATTCTCGTATTTGAGCTGACTGGCCATATTGATAGATCAAAAGGGACAAATGATGCTAGCTCTTTTGTTATGATCGAAATTAAAAACTGATCACCCCAAAATTGTTGGACGAAGCCGCAGTAGACATGGCCGTAAAGGCATGCGGAGAAGGAGGACTTGCATCGTGCATGATACCCCTCTGATCGGCCGAATCGACACAAGAGACAGGTGATGTTTGAGGTTATGGAGCTAGAAGGCTTGATGTCTGGGCGAAGACATTGGCAACTATTTCCGAAATCGCCACAGAAGTTGTTTGGGGCTTACTCGTTGCCAAACATAATTCGTGCCAAACGATCAGACCGTTTCACGTCCGGCGGCCAAGTGGTCGCTAAGTCGGAACGAATGGACATACAGTATGTCCGTTCGGTTCGAGCGGCTCTCGTGAGCTGGTATGCTGGACTGGCTCCCGAAAGATCGATGGGAAGTTGGGATCGCCGAGGAAAGCCCAAAACACCTCTGGAAGCGTCAGGTCGGTCGCGGAGAGGGATCACGTGCTAACGCGCCTACCTTATTTACACTTCTCTTCTCTTTGCACCTTCACTGTCGACAGACGCATCAATACTACAAAACCTGTCCAGACTTGATTTACCACTCCGAAAATGTCTCATATCGTCATTACTTGCAGATTAGTAGCTCTCAATCAGCCCAACGCAGCATTACGAATCGTCAACATTCGAGCTTCATTCAAGGCTTCTCCCTCCTCGACGCGCTCGGTCTTTTCTCGACGCGATATCACCAACTCCCTCCAATTCAAGATGCAGCTCCGAGGCTCTATCGACAATTTTCCTCCTCGTCTTGCCTCCGCGGTAACGCGATCACCTTGGCCCAGCCACGCAACACCGCCGCGATAGCATCCTTTGGTATCGAGTTGATCAGATCCTCTACCAATTGCTAGCATATTTATACGGTGGACATCATATCCGCAGATTGGCAGACACAAAGCATTGGCAAACAGAGTATTGGCATAGATCTACACATGTACGATTCCTATAAATACTTCGTTGTTACGATGTTTATTCTAGACTCGGACGGCGACGCGGCGGAAAGAGAACTACCAACTCTTGCTCAGCTGGAATTACTTTAAGCATTCATCCAAAATCTGGTCAAAATAGAAAGGAACAGAACGTGGCCAAAAAGGGGGAAGAGATGTATGGGATGACAACCAGAGGTAGCTTACCTTGGTGGAGCTTCAGCGAGAAGTCAATGAGTTGCAACCTACCCACTACAGACACAGCGCCATGCATGCGGTGATGGATCGGCATCTCAAGGTTATGCAAAGTACTACAAAAAGCGGATAGAGCAGCTGGTGAGGCCGAAGATAACTTTCTCCCCACCTCGCACACTGAAGCTAACTTGACCCAGGAGCAGAAGTTGTCTACCAGCGCCAGTTCTATCAGCGAGGCGGAAGCAGGCAATTAAAGTTCTAGCCAAATGTCCACCCCACGATCCACAGAAGAATGGAACCGATGCCGAGATGGGAAAGCCTGCCCAGTCTAGTTCAAACCTCCATCAACCGCCTCTATCGAGAATGGGAACCCCAAACTACCGAAACTAGACCTCTTTCCCATCTTCGTCTGGAACTACCACAAAACAAGGATGAACAACTCCTACTACCACATATTCTTCAATGGACGCAATCGAGATTTTGAACAAGAGCAAAGTTCGCGAAAACGCAAGGAGAAAGGGCACGTTGACCTCTCGCCGGTGGTCATACTCACAACGAACCTCCCCATGCCTTCATTCGAGAGCCTGCTGGAGAGTCTCGACATGAAGCTCGAAATCTCACTTGACGTTCGAGGCCCATAGCTCCCAATCCTAGGAAGTTGAAGTCAATTTTTGAGTCGTTGTCTGTGTGCTGACTCAACAATCCTGAGCTTATAGATACCGAATTCTTCGACGAAGTTCATGGTGGCGCATTGTCCGGATGCCACAGTCTGGCCAAGGGCAATCGAGACTTCGTCGCGCCATCTTCAGAAAAATTATTCACATGTCCACGGCCCCGACGACCATTGGAGTTCACTGCATCATCTAGTTTGGAAAAGCACTTGCTAGTAGAGAATAATGTGACTGCCAAACGCTAGGAGAAGGCTCGGATTTGAGGTAGTTTTTGTTTTCTTTCGGGATGTATCACTCGAGTACATCCAACCGACCGAGCCATGCCTACAATTTTACTTCGACATCTACGGATTAACCCGACACCGAGACAGAGAACATGAGGACCGCAAGACATTTGATACTCGATACTACTCTCGGATCGCGTGTCTCTTATCATGGTAACATCTTGGCAGAATATCTGATCGGTGGGTGGGTCACATTGCAAAACATCCGAGCAGGCAAAGTGGGAATAGCGAAAATGATAGCATAGCATACAACAGCGCGATGCTACTGATGTGCGTGCTAAGGGTATCTATAATCAAGGTCTACAGAGTTAGCTCTGCTGGGCTTGCAATCAACGCTCAGGTATGTCCAACCCCTGTTCAGTTCTGATTGTTCGCTGATGAGGTGGAATGAAACCTCGACTCCTCTGACTTCTCGGTTATATGATGGCACTGTCCGAATGGAAAGAGGCTGCTCGCATTCATGGGAGTCTTCGTTCTTCCAGTCATTGTCAGTTTGGGCAAAGGCGACCCAGAAGTTGTAACGCTTACAATCTCTTTACTCAATTGGGGTTTTTACTCTTTATACCAAGATCGCCATGCCTAATCAGCTTATGATTGGCCAATATAGACCGAATTCGCAGTGAAAATGCTGAAAAATTTCCCCCATCTCGTACCAGGGCTTGGGTTTCTCCTTTCATGGGACCGATCTCGGTTGTAAGCGAGCCGCCCCCTTTACCACAACTTACAATTATCGATATCAGAACCTACCTAGGGCTCTACACAAATGCAAATTCATCCCACTCGAAGAAAATCCCCCTTTTATTTCTGTTTTCGCGCATCCATATGTTGACAAAAAATTACAGTCAACAATAAGATCAACATGCAACTCAAAAACTTCCTCATCCACCCCACTGGATTCCTCCTTTCTCTAGCAGCACTCTCGTCTGGCATGCCCGTAGAACAAGACCCAGCCACCAACACTAAAACCACCACCACATCTCTGCTTTCGCCTCGCGACATGCCACCCAACCGCGCCTCGTGCCCTCCTCACGCCATGAAAGTAGAAGGCCCATTCATAGCCCACGACTCCGGTGAAGCCTTGAAAAGTCTCTTGCAGAAAAAAATGCAAGGTTCTCTTCGGCTCCATCAAGAATTGGAACTTTAAGTATGAGGATGAGGAGCATACGAGAGCGAGCATTACGTTTGGGCTCTGTGGGTGGCAGTGGTGTGTTACGCAGGCGGTTTGGGAGGCTACGTATGCGACGGGGGCCGTGAAGATTGATGGGTGTCAGTATTGGCATTAAAGAGTCAGGAATGGTGTTTTGGTGTGTGGTGTAGACGGTTTGCACTTAGGGGACTGCTCTTTCAATCGCTCAGCAGATTCTCGCTCGAGATCA
Organism: Phialocephala subalpina; assembly: GCA_900073065.1. Classification (NCBI taxonomy): domain Eukaryota; kingdom Fungi; phylum Ascomycota; class Leotiomycetes; order Helotiales; family Mollisiaceae; genus Phialocephala; species Phialocephala subalpina. The sequence continues at coordinate 22,911 of FJOG01000040.1, read as the reverse complement.
GACTGATTTCCTACAACTGCATACCTCCGCAACTAGCGACTTCATCTTCACGCCGCGAAACCAATACCGAAACATGAATGAACAAGCACTAGTTCACAAATCTAAAGACAAGTAGTGAAAAGAGTCATAGTCGTGATCTCAAAACATACATTCCATTCCATCTCATCCCTTCTGGTGGCATCATCTATCTACTCGTTTCCTCCCATATGAACAACTCCCAGGTCTTTCGCCTCGCCTCTTGACGTAAAATTCCTCATCCCCACTACTTCTTCCATCCCCAGACGTACACATTTTCGCATCCGATATTTTCCGATCCTATCGTCGCTCCTTCGTGTAGTATCGAGCTAGATATATTCAAAAAAGCATGGCTCATATAAAAAAAACCACTCCCTTGGCTGTCCCCACGCTTGAAATCGCCTCCATTCCTTTCCATTCCCAAACAAAATATCAATATCGTACCAATGAAACAAGCCCAATATCAGCAAAAACAAACGAAAAGCATAAAACAGAAGGGTATGTGAGTAATGTCCAATAAACAAGAAATTGCCTGCCGCAGTGACCGCTAAACAGTTTCATCCGGTATGATACAAGTATAGAAAGTGGTAGATATATTCAAAAAGAGTAATGTGCAATGCGCGAGCGGGCGCTATCTCGTGATCGTCATTATATAATTCTGTTTTGGTGTGTGGTATATCGTAGCATGGCAAAAAAACAAAAGTCGAATCGTGACACTGCCTGACTGGATCCAGGAACCATGGTATATAAGGACTTTGTAAACGCATAACAAGATGCCAGAGGTATTGGCGTTCAAGACTCCTCCATGATACCGCCTTCGCTCGACTCCTCTCGCCATTCTCGACTGCGCTCGGTCAAGCGCTTGACACCACCGACGCGGCCAGCCCAGAGGCTTTCGACCGGGGTTCTGAATGTGTAACCACGTTGGCTGCTGATGACACCGATGGCTTGTAGGACTGCTTTCCTGCTGTCTCGTCCGAATACTGCAGGATGGTTGATCCACTCAAGACTCGACTCAAGTTCAGCATCGAGAGCTGCGACGGTGTTAGGGTCGATACCAGCAGCTGTGCCCATCGATAGAGCATCATTAGAATGGTGTCGAGGAATAGGGAATTGGTGGCCAGATGTAGTGGTGTGAGCGGAGGTAGGCGATGGAGTTCGACGGCGGTCAGGAGTGGCGGTTGACGTAGGGGATGAACTATCAGTATGAACGAAGTTGGGTGATGATTTGATTTGAGGAGGTGGTGGTATCGGTGGCAAGCCGCCTTTCCCAAGGCCTTTGAGAATCGAACGCGTTTCGTTAAGGAGATGTTGGGCACGATCATGCTGATTTCGAGAAACCAGAGTAAGTGCCCGGGTGAGCATGTCAGATGTGAGGAGTTCCATTCGTCGTTGCACGACAAGTGGGTGTGGAGGAATTGGCGGTGTGTTGGGCCACTGTGATTTCTTTTGTTGCTGAGTGGTCGGTGCAGGAAGCATCGTGATCGCCAACAAAGATGGGCGTGGGAGGTGGGTTACGGTACCGTCTCGGAGAATATCACCCCAAGTGAGGTCCGCTTGGATGAGTGGAACCTCCTCAATGGATACGGTGCGTTCATCCTCTTTGTCAAGAGGTCCACCAAGTGCTTCGAGACCAGAAACAATCGACTCCCAGGGATCCTGCGGAAGTTGTTCCTGGGAAGCATTGTCGGGTGCGATGACGAGCTGGACCAGGATGTCTCGTTTGTCACCAAACCTGAGGTCTCCCAAGGATGCTTCCGCGTCTTTGCCTGTTGCTCGTTTCGTAATCTGCAGGGCTCCACTGATCTTGACGAACTTTGCTGGAGATCCTTCAGGGAGTCGTAACTTCAGCTTGACATTTTGGTGAGACATTGTCTGCATTGCACCGAGACAGCCTGCGAGACATTCTCGCAACATCATCCAGTCTTTTACATAGGTGTAAGATGCCTTCGTTCGAGTCGACAATTCAATCATGGTATCTGGCTTGTGGGTCATGCCAAGACCAAATGAGTGGATCGCAATTCTGTGCTGGTTAGATACCAATAGGAAGAAAAGATCTGAATTAACTTACTTGGCGGCTTCAGCTCTTGATACAACGAAGTCAACACTCTCAGCATCTGAGGTGGAGGAATCGCTGATCAAGAGGATTGAGGCGACTGGATTGCTCGATTTCCGCTGCATGAGCAGGTCCATTGCAATATTGGCACCATCAACGACATCAGCACGGTGGCTCTTTTGTCCCACTGGTCTGATAGATGCGAGAATATTGGACCATCCGTTCCATGTTTTCGTAGTCATCCCAACAAGCGGTGCTGCTCCTCCACTCGATCCAAAAGTGACCAAGCCCATGCGATCACGGTCTCCAAGATTCTGAACCATAAATTTCAATGCATCCCGGACGAGGCTGATCTTGACTCCTTGCATCGATGATGAAACTGGGATGACCACAACAATGTCGACGGGGACATGGACAGCTGCAGGAAGTCGCATTGCTCGTGTTGCGCTCGTGTATTCCGTTGGCGCGGTGGTAGTTGATCTGGGACCTCCATAGGAAGACGAATTAAGTGACGAGACACGCTTTGGGTTCGAAACTCGTTGCCAATCCTCCTCTTCCGTTTCGGAAAGTTCGTAATCTGGACTCCGAACTGGAGAACCTTCAACCGCGTTCAAATCGAGAAGCGCCTGCTGCCAGAGTTTCAACTGGTTCCTGTTTTCGAATCTGAGATGGAATGATGGCAATTCAGCCACTGAGAGACTGAGTGTCAAAATATTCTCGTCTGCTGGGTGAAGATTAGACATTGTAATCTTTTCAGTCTGACCAAGTTGAGCTTTACCACTGCCACTTTCAATGACCTCGTTCAGATGTTTCTTGATCAAGATGGAACCCTTGAGGGTACATCTGGTGGTCTTGCGTGGTGAGTTTTGGTCATCCCATTGTTGTGGGATTGCGACTTTCTTCTCTTTGACGCAGATAAGCATCTCGGCGAAGAGGAAGCATTCAAGTTCCTGCCATGATTTCATGTCCTTCCCAACTCGAATAGTGCCGTATAGTCGCAACTTTCCAAACCTATTAATTGGTCAGTACTAAATTCAGCTGCTAAGTCTTGGTGCAAACCTGTTGAAATCCAATCCATGCCAGTTTTCGACCCTATTCCGAAGACTTTCTGTGATCTCTTCCAACACCTCAGGTGGTTCGTAAGGATAGAATCGAGGGGCGCTCTGTGCAGGAGAAGGCGGTCTGGCATATGTATCTTCCGGTCGGACCGGAGGAAGGGGGGGAGCAGTTCTCAAGTCATCAGGATCAGGGCGCCATTTGTTATCAGGAACTTCGATTGTGACGAGGCAAGTGAGGGTTTGCTGTTGGCGCGACCGATTGAGGGTTGGAAATTCCGATCGGACGCTCACCGATGGGGGCGGTATCGGGTTTCTGGTAATACTCGCTCTCGGGCTCATCAAGCTGGTCTCCATTGATTGGACATCATAATCGTGGCGTCGTGGAGGGCCGCTCACTGCAGTTTCTGGGTATCCAACTGATGAGGCAGCGCCAGTCGCTTCAGAGTCATTTCGAGTATGTGATGTCCGCGAATTGGGCACGTATCTCATCGCACGATCCCGACTGTCCCTGCTATCTCTGCTGCTCCCACCGCCGTTATTGCTATCCCGCGAGTCTCTGCTGCTATCCCTGTTATCGCGAGGCTGAGGTCTGGCGGAAGATTCTCTGCTTTGAGGTCGGACAGTCTGGCTGTCCCACGCTGTCGGCGTTGGAGTCTGATTTGATCTGGTCGACTGATCGCTCGCTGATACTGATCGCACAATGGAACTTAGCTTCTCTAGAGTGGAAGACGACATCAGCTGTCTGGAACTGGTATGGGAGCACGAACCGGCTTCAAATCTCTTACCAATGTCCAGCACATTTCCTCCCCTACTCGTGTCAAGCCCCAATGGCGCGTTACATGTCGGACAATACTGTGACTCGAACTCCTTGATGTATTCGTAGAAGCAGGCTTCGTGTGAGACGTGACCGCACGAGAATTGGAGTATTCTCTCGCCACGAAGGGTGTGTTCCAACGGCTCCTCGCAGACGGCGCACTCACTCCCGACAAATGTCCTCTCCCGCCGCGTACGACTCCTGTCTGTGTCCAGCATACCTGCCATTCCACCACCTGCTCGCTTGCGCAGGTCACCACTTCCTTTGCTTTGGTTCGAGTAGCTCGAGTCGACCGACGAAGGATACTGTCTCGATGTCCCTCGGGTTGCGTCGACGGTCATAGATAAGTCTGAGGAAAGAAATTCTAGGTCAGTGGACATCGAGGTGGATATGAGGTTGGGATCACCAACTGTTCAGTTGGAGGGGCGGAGAAGGGGATACAATTGGCATAGACTTGGTGCGTACTCTTTTTGGGATGGGATCCTGCAACGCGTGCTCCACCAGGTTCCTCCCTGTCCTTGTTCTTCTCTCGCCTCCTTGTTCTTTTATCCGAATCGTCGAGCAGTCCAAGCTCATACAGCACCAAAACCTCGTCTTTTCCTTTGGCTGCGGTGGGCGGTCTATCTTTGGGGAGGGGCGGAGTTCGGTTGGTAGAGAAGGCGTGGCCGAAGAAGTTTTTCGACATGTATCAATGTCTGCCTCTATTGCAGACCGGATCGTCGAATCTATATCGCGGCAAACGGGAAGTCTAGTCGCAGACTCGCAATCGTCCCCCAGTACGGGACTACCAGTGTTTGGGTCTGGAGGCAGTGAAGTTCCTAACTGCTTCTAGGTTCTGGCGGACCTGTGGACTCCTGTTTCAAGGACGACACAGTCGTATCTGCTTGCAGTAGAGCCCGACGCGAGGGTCGATTTGGAAGGTAGGAGGGGGTCTGAGTAGGTTATGTACACCAAACGTTGATCAATGTAGACAAGCGGCAGGTATTGTAGAAGCCGGGCAGAGGAAAGCGAGAGCGATCTGCGACTGAATTGAGCCCTCGCGATGGACCGTTGGACCGGATTCGAGGATGGATGTCAGGCAGAATGGCGCACCGTCGTCGTCTGGTGCACTGGTGTGGTTCGAGCTCAGAAGCGGTGCTGGTCTGGTGGGAGAGCGGTGGAGTGGGAACGGGACCAGGGTGAGTGAGAAGGGTCGCCAAAGCCGTCGCCTGTCAGGGTCCGTACCTGGCAAAGGAATTGATATGTCAAGTTGCAGATAATAGCATGCCAGTATGCAGAATGAGCCTGGGTACGGTAGTAGTGGCAGCTGGGTAATTGAGACGAGGGACGAGGATCGAGTCGCGGAAGGCGAGAAGAGAGTAAGGCTAGTGACTGGATGGCGAATGTTTGAGTCTGACTCTAGGCTCTGTTGGCCCAAGTCGGCGGGCCCCACGGCCGTTTCCATTGAGCTCGTCCGACTCATGGTTTGCCCTCGCCGTTGCTCGGGCTTTTTCTTGCCTGCTCGTGGCCAGAGGCGGCCCTGGAGGGATGTGGTCTTGGTGGTGAACTTTGGGAAGAGGCCCTGGATGTCCTGGGAGGTTGTGATTCGACGTGCAGCAGCGAGCCAGTACCGCGGTCATTCTGTGGGAAGGAGGGATGATGCTGGACCGCCAGAAGCCTGCAGGTGCATGCAGGACAGGCGCAGAGCAGCCACCAGAGGAGCAGGGAAGTAGGGAAGAGGAGGGAAGAGTAGGGGTCTGAGCACTGCGAAGAAGGCACACCACCAAGGAAGGATACCATGAAAGGTTAGAGGATGCTCAGCGTGGTCTAGCATCCCAAGACGCTGAAAGCCATGTGCGAGGCCCAAAAACACACCTCTGGTAAACTCTCCTGAACGCCTTCCAGCGCCATCTCCGGGCTCGACTTGTCGTGATGGCGTGTAGTGGCGCATATGCTTGGGAATCGTTAATCCATCTTCGTCGATGTCTCCGTGGTTCCTTTGTTCTTCAGCAGAATGATTTACAGACTACGTAATTTACCGCACGTCGTGGCTCGCTTATTTTCACCGCAGCGACTCCACAACACTCCATATAAATTTATTCCTCGTGCAGTTCCTGTCTCCACGGGACGTGGGTAATTTACTTTGCAGCGTGGTGCATTAGTGAGCCACGGTAGTCTTCAATTGGCATGTGCAGAGGGACAAGTTATGCAGCCGTGTCCCGAAGCGGCCCTGAAGTCATGGGCAGAGTCAATGGGCAGTGCTTCTCGAAGCTTGAAGTTTTTGATATCTGGCTGTTGAGCGACATTAGGTATTATTGCCGGTTTTAATGATGGTTCCAACTGCTCTGCAGTGCTATTACCGTATTATCGCATATCGCACGTGGCTCGTACATCTGCGCACATCGTCTGATTGGGAGTGGCGTAGAATTCTGCTGCAGCATGCCATGCCAGGGACGTCGATGCGCAAATCCAATAGCACATCCTCCTGAGTTTTGATTTCCGCCCGTCACCCGCGATCGAGGGATTCTGGGGCTGCTTCAAAGGCTTCTAGGGGCAATGTATCCCAGCCAGCAGCCAGGGTGTCAACTGTGGATGCAGCTCTGGTTGGGCAGGGAAACCCGTATCGTGAGATCCGCCAAAAGTATCGGACAATTCTTCAAAGATACCCTGCTCGCCGTTGAGACATCGCTGGATCTGAAGCCCTAATCCATATTCATACCCTATTCGCGCTGTTTACGGGCTCTCGTTTCCCTTACCCCGTTGAACAGACTGAGACATGTTTCTAGAACAGAACTGACATCTGACAGGTTGACAGCTGCAGAGCATCCCTCGAGTCAGTGCTCTGCAGTGCCAGAGGAACATGCCTTCCACGCTCTCTCCTTTTGTCGTCTACGGTTTGACAGGATTCAGCTGCATAGAAACCATTGAAAGAATCTCCGACAGCTATTTGCGGGTCCACACTCTACAGCCTTCCAGAAAGAGAACGTTCAATTTGTAACAGCTGAAAAGACGTCTCATCTCCTTTGAGCTGTTATGAATATCAATAGTTGACGAACTACTCATCTCATCTCGCTAGCATCCGAGATCTGGGACATATAAGATGAATCATATAAACTTTCTCTGCCCTACGGAAATGGGAAAAACGCCACAATACCACATGGTTTGACGAAATGACTGCACACATTGCGACGTTTTCGTCATCTCCGCATTCAATATATCCTCCAATATTCCCCTTTTCTCTACCATGCAAAGAATCATTCCGCAATTTCAAGGAAACGTGATAAACTCTAACCTCCCCGATCTCGATGCTCTTTGTGATTGTAGATACACCGGTCTGAAGGAAGACTGGACATGCCTTCAAGACATCAACCAGGCCGAAATCTACCTCAAAGTCTCGGAGGGAACCAATCATTGAAAGAGACTCCGTGAAACATGGCAGTTGAGTATGTGTTCGGAGATACCAAATTCAGGTCTTCAAGCAGGCCTTCCAGAACATGTCTAGGGTCCCAAACGCATCCACTGCCGAAAATTCCTTTTGTCAGAATCTTCCGAGACGAGCTGTCATGTCTCCACGGTACACCGGTCTGAAGGAAGACTGGACATGCCTTCAAGACATCAACCAGGCCGAAATCTACCTCAAAGTCTCGGAGGGAACCAATCATTGAAAGAGACTCCGTGAAACATGGCAGTTGAGTATGTGTTCGGAGATACCAAATTCAGGTCTTCAAGCAGGCCTTCCAGAACATGTCTAGGGTCCCAAACGCATCCACTGCCGAAAATTCCTTTTGTCAGAATCTTCCGAGACGAGCTGTCATGTCTCCACGGCCAAGGATCGTGAGTCTTCAAACGTGCAAGTGGGGTTCATTTCTCCCCACATGCACCAACTTCCTCTCCAAGTTCTCCTTCAAAACATTTCTTCATCATCAACCTCCCAATATTTCCAATCATAAATAATCACCCATTTCCGTTTCAAAAAACGTTTCAACCACAAACTCAAAGATACGGAAGCACCTTCCATTCCCAGGCCACTATCGCTTTTAACTTCATTTCCTTCAAGATAAGCTTTTCCTTCCTTCCGCTACGAACCCAAACGTCTCGCCATCACCGCTTCGCCACTCACCCGAGGACCTGTTCCTGCAACGCCAGGAAAAAGAGCGTTGTAGGAAAACGAACTCTAAAAGCAAGCCTTCCATGCAATGCCGATGCGAAACCCAAAAATAAACTTCGTTCGAGTCCAGACCCCAAATCTCAATTCAACTGTATCATGAAACCTCGATTTCTAATTTTACAGCAAATATCAATCTCTGGATCCCCAACTTCCCGATTGCAACCTCA
>FJOG01000040.1:0-14634 GCA_900073065.1 Phialocephala subalpina | reverse complement strand
CCATCGCACCCGGCTCGGCCCTGCCAATCCCACCCTTCTTCCCTTCCCGCGAAAATCATACATGCACCAAATATTCTCAAAATCTGGTACCTGTCATCATTTATTCGAGGTATCATATATCATATTCGGCAGGTCTAGGGCTGTCGCTTGATAAGAGATGTAAGCCTATCCTCCTGCATGCGTGCTCACGGCATTGAGGGATATACAGTAAAAGTAAATATTTGGAAAGGTTGGAGTCATCAGTGATCAGACGAGAGGTCTAATGCGTGGCCAGAATTCTAGGTAAGACTCGGAAGCAATTTTGGGGATTTTTTGGACCCCAAGACAGGGAGTTTGTCGGGCTAGACCATGATCCATGAGGTGATGATACCTGAGATGGTCGGGACAGCCGCTAGGCACACTTTCCAACGTCCCTTTCTTCGTCTTCTATTTCCTTCTTGCAATAATTTATTCCTTCTCCCCTAAAGAATATTTCCCGCAGAACGTGGCCTCAAGCACGGCACATATCCACGAATTCGCCTCCACCGTCTCAGTGGCGACGGCAACACCGTCCCTCCCTTAATAAATCAATCATCACATCACAGACCACCCCCTTTCCCATCCCCATTTCCATTCCCAAAACAACTTCCTCATCCTCTCATCCACGGTCCATCACTCCTTTCGACCTTCTCATCTCGTCTTCCTGGCGTCCATCAATATTCCGTTTCTCAAAATTAAACTTCGGAGTCAGACCGAATTTCCGGCCTTGGATTTCCTAGTGCATGCTGTGGCGCAAATGCCACGTTGTCTAGCACGTTGTTTACACATGGCTTCGGGGTCTAAGCTCCCGGCCAAATCAAATTGTCCAGCTGAAGACAGCGGGATAAGAGGAGTTTGTTGCTGCTTTTACTGTCAATTTTTTTTGTGGCTTGAAATGGTTCGTTGGACTAGTGAGGCTGGGTTAGTGCTGGTTGCGGAATTGTAGGTTGGCTGGTTGGTGTGGTTTCGGGGGGATCTCCAGATCTCAGGCATGATTGCTCGCTGATCTTCATTTTGAGTTGCATGATGGATGGATGGGATTCAGGCGATTGACTGCATTTTTCATTTTTCATTCCGCAAAGGATTCGAGCAGTGTGCTCGCGTCGAGTAGTGTGCTCGTGTCGAGTGTTGAACTTTATCGCGATCGAGAAATGCAGCCATTTAAGTTGAGAAGGCTGCTTCAAAACAGGGCGGACGTGGGAAAGTTCCTAAAGCATGATTTGGTGTTCGTGTTCCAAGGTGGACGGGCGATGCAGTGCAGTGAGGAGTGAAGGCAAGTCCAAAGTTTAAATCAGTTCATGGCTTCACGTTAATCCAGACCATCGGTACAAAGGTACAGCCTCCTCCTTTCTGGTAGGTTACTTTTTCAACGGGGCCAGCAGTTGCGATGGGCATCTTGGACACTCAGCCTAAATCGCAATGTCTTGTCTTTCCTATCCCCCACATCTCATCTCAAACCTCCTCTCCTCTTCTCAAACCTGGTTCCCTACAAAGCAATTGATCGCATGATGGTCATTTCTCCTTCAAGCCAAACATCTTATCGAAAATTAACTTTCCAGAAAGAATGAGGACATTCAAGACATTAACCCTGAAAACCCAATCGGACGAACTCCTCGGCGATCAGGACACTAGTTCCTGCACTACGCTTTGACATCTCGAGTCGTGTTCTACGCTTATTCTAGTTCTTCGCCATCCACACAAGTTCCTCCCCAAGTGCCACGATGGTTCGTCCTCGTGTTTTCGAGTCAAGGGCTACTGCATGCACATGCACAACGCCAAAACTGTTCGTGAGGCTGACTAGATGAATATGGAGGCATACATCGTATTGGAGAGATGAGGGAAGACACGAGTGGTGAAAACAAGTTATCAATCTGATGAGCCGTTGAAAGGTTCATCCCGATGTCTTGCCGGTAGCTTTCAACACCGTTCTTCTCTTGCATATGCATTGGAGATCTTAATGCCCCATTCAATACCCTAGTTGAGGATGATCTTTAATACCCAAAAGTACCGTACCATACCAGATGCATTCGATCTTGCGAGTTGTACTTCACCATTTCCAACCCGCGTCTGGTATGCGGCCGCACATCTTCCGGGAAAGGATATGTCGATTCTCTGCCGTGTACGATTTGCATCACCCCGCAAAACAAGAATCCCATCTCGTCATATACGGTGAGGCGCAGCTGAGTCTGAGAAGGAAGACCCGAACATGCCGAAATAGGCACAGGATCATCCTTTCAACAGCACAACTCCAGGTGGCTTGCCGAGAGACATCGGGACGAGATGCACTCCACCACATATCTCACAGCTGATAACTATCCACTGTCCACTTTGATCGTTGCTGTAGAAACGCACTGATGCAAGGTATTGTCTTCTTCTAGCCAAAAATTGTATTTTTAGGTACAATTGCGTAGTTAAAGACCAATAAGTACGCAATAATGAATCATGGAGGAAGTAAGTAAGCAGCTGTTAAACATCTTCGAAACAAGCCATGAGGCATAATAGGTATGGAAGAAAAGTCTATACGTGCACCGCTATCGTTATTAAAAGTCCTCCAATCGCAAGTCAAATCTCGCATCGAAGGTAACGACGAAGCTAAGTCGCATCTTCTTGCCTTCTTTCACTCTTATCGAAACATCCAAACCCTGCTTCAGTGATAACAGAGAAGGGAGTATCGCTGCGCATCTGTCGAGTTGCAGCAACTGTAGGATCTCTTCGAGGATGGCAACTTAGTCCGCATGTCACTTGCATCTTCAAATGCGTCACACTCTACCTGTTGTACATACGGGGTACATTCAAGATCTCTTCCTTCCCCTTCTCATTCGCTAAACTTACCACTCTCGGCCCCATCTCCGTCCAAGATCTCCCCCGTTATCTCTAGAAACCTCGCCGCAATCCTCCATCCCAACATCCCATCCCATCCCATCCTTCGACCCTTCTCGACCGTCCCGATCCCGGGCACCCGGCGCGCAACACCCAATCCATCACATCATCTCCAACAAGCCCATCAGATAAGCGATGCATCCTTATTCAATATCAAACAGTCATAACGTGCATAGCAAGGACAAGGTCAAGCTCGTATATCCCCGCTCCCGCAGTCCGCTTAGCTTCAGGACCGTTTCATGTTGCTGGCACTCCGTAGCCATGTCACCGTCAACGGAGAAGGGTCCGTTCTGGACAAGTTCTAGAAGTACCTCTCGGTGCCGCGAGGTGGAAAGATGGCTCCTTCACCAAAGTTTGTAAGGGTTGGCGGAACAATTTCATCTGCTCATCCCGAGGAAGTTTGATGTCGGCGCGATATTGAAGGGGGACGAAGCCAATAGGGAAGGAGAGTTGATGGACCGGCACGGGGAGTACAAGGTTTCCTGGGATGCATTGAGGATGGTGGCAAGGCGTACCTGAACCCATCACCGGCTTAGGTGATTGGATTGATTATGGAGCCTATTTCTAATCCGCTAACAGCATGCAGTATGCTTTAACAACCTTACTAACTATAGGCAACACAACCTCAAATCAGCCGCTGCACAATCATCAAAGAAAGCCACATCATGTACCTCGACGTATTCAATATCTGTGCGCAAACAGAGATCTTACGGTGATGATGCTGATGGCAATATAGATCTCGTTATTGGTTGCCCGTTTATCGTGGCACGGACGTTGCAGATATCACTTGACTGCGCTGCGATCCGAGCGTGCATGCGGATGCCACCATTCAGACTTCTGCTTCCTACTTTCAACCACATCCGATGTTTGACCGCACAGTCTGATCTCTTCCTTCTTCGGACCTTTCGGCATTTGAATTTGAAGGGGTTGTGAGAAGAAAGAAGAGGCAGAAGAGATGAGAGGAGAAGGGGTGCCATAGATGAGGAGTAAGATTCATGCGCTTGAGTTCCTCTCACAGCCGTTGCTCTTGCTGCAATTTTCCCACTCCGCCCATTCCCTTCATCAATATCTTTCCCGTTTTGCATTCAGTTTCAGCCCTACACCTTCGTCTCCAGCTTTTATACTCTGAGCTCATCCATTTCTGGTCAAGGCACCAAAGGACCAAAACTCAAATAAATGAAAGACATTCCCCCAGGATCGACTGCAGGGTTCTCCACAATGCAGCGCAATGTTGGTTGTTTAGGTATACATACTGCAGTCTGCGCATCTGTCGTTACGAGAGGTTTGAAAATTTTGTTCAGCTAGTTTGGATGTATTCATTGCGGTGTCCTGCAGAGTTGGAGACCACGGTACAGCGACGCGACGCATAATGTCGGTCTAAAGCGGAAGATCAGGGGTTTGGTATCATGTGGTACTGTTGATCGTAGTGAGGATCTCTAGAACACGTTTCTAAGATGGGATGACCGTCGAATTGAGAGCAAGTGGTCTCGAGAGACGATGTGTAGTTGTGTTTCGCTCCCGCTTTCATGAACCTTCATTCTCGTCGCCAGGGCTTTGGCGCCTTCCTCAAAGATCATCTTTTTGTCTTACCGTTATTGCCCTTCAACTTCAAGGAGATGGAAGCAATGCGGTTGCCTCGGGGTGATCACGACCACCTCTCTCAAACAGAAGGTCAAAACGCTTTCCCATCCTGCTTTTCCTTCTCCACAGCTTGTTATGAGTCAGCTATCCTCTAGCATGCAGCTCCGCACACATCAATCAAGCCTTCTGCACACTCCGCCACGCAGTCCGATCCTCTCTCATTTACTTACCCGGTCTGAAAGTCTGCAGGAGCTATGCTGCTGCCACATTACCAATTCTCCCAGCACGTCATTAAACTCGCTTTGTACCATATCTCTTCGCCACACACTCCCCTTCCTTCATCAACCACATTCCGATAAATCCAGAAAAGGTGCGCACGGCAAAGCATACCGAAAATCAACGGCTGCTCCCTAGTTTCAAGCGGTGAACAAGTACGCTATGAACAGTTCGCAGTCCAGTACTGAATGGTTCGTGACGGTGTCGTCTGTGCGAGCGATCTGATCACACACCAAACATCCCACCACAACACCCCGCCGACGTATGGGGAAGATGATTGTCGTAAGTGTGGTGATCAGAGTTTGAATGAGTATTTTGCTCCGTAGGGCCGTTTTTGGAGTGTTTTGGGGTGGTATAGAGAATGGATGGTGAAGGAGGGGCATTGAAGAATGCAGGTGTGGAGTTGAGGTCATGGCGGGGCTCAGTTTAGCTCTTCGCCGGACTGTCGATAATTTGATAAAGCGAGGGGATATTTGTTCGTTTGAAGTGCCGAACGAACGATTGAGGCTCAGCGTCGCTCTATCAATTTGAGCATTGGCCATAGCTTATTTCTCGTTGACTTCGGAGAAGATAACCATCTCTGGTCAAGCACTGTCTATTCGAGTCATGTATCAATTTAAAGGCCATCGTTTTTCAACGGGTCTTTCATTTCTAGGAAGTCCCTGGCATGATTGTTTCCCTCAGCCTCTTCCTATGTTGATGCTAAGCACCCACCGTGTTTTCTCACTCAATCGTCTTTATCCTCAGCGGAAGCCCGGAAGGATTCGGAACCTGACTCAAAAGTACCGAGGCAGAACGATCTAAAGCGCGACCGTTGTTCTTCTTTCTTTTAACTCCTGAAGATCGGTCACTGTCGAAGCATAGACCATTGCTTATTGTTGGTGGTGCCGGTGGTATGGGCCTTGATTTCTCCTCCAAGCACTCCCAGAGCGGTTATCGGCATCAAATTATGCCTTCCTTTTTCTCAGGGAGGAATTGAAAGCCAAGAACTGAGACTCTCCTGCAGTAGCCCGTCGGCAATGTTTTCCCCCCCATTGACAACCAGAGTATTGCTTTTTATTAGTCTCCTTCAAGTGTTTCAAGCTCTCCATTCCTTCCCATCCCCACCTCAGTTGTGATCTTCATTCCTACTTGAACATTCTCCACTTCACAAATTCCAAGCCGTGTTTGCCCCAAGCGCCTCGGACGAAGCGCATGTCAAGCGTCCCGGCTGAGCAAATAAGGTGTGATCCGAGCGCCTGTCTATTAAAGGGCCCAAGTAATGATCTTCACCTCCCTCGGAGAATACTCCGATAAGGGATATATAGCTGGGGATCTTTGTCCATGCTCAACTTCGTCACTCCGTGTGGGTCTGTCACGAGCCTTCTGCCACGAGGTGATGAGGTGAGAAACGTGGGTGAAGGATCGTGCTTCTCCGTTCCCCCCACCACATGTTTTCAAGCGAAGAAATCTAGACTTTCAATCCTCCACGAGTCCAAAGAGGCTCCACTGTTTCTTCCTTCTGTGGAAACCGGCCATCGTCAGAGATCGTCTTTGCTTTTGCCAATTCGCTACCCGCGATCCTGTTTTTGAAGCCTTGGAAGTTGGCGGAATTAGTCGAGGGAGAACAGGGCCTCAGCCGTCAGCCCCACTCCAGGTCGACTTCACTGACGACCGGGAAATGGGAATCACAGTGCTTGAGCCTGGGAACAAGGACTCTCTGGCTGATGGATAGGACGGAATGGTAAGGCGGGATCCAAGCGGGTTGCATTGGGATTTTGATCTTCCTTTTGCGGGCCAGGTTACCGAGAAGTGACAAGGTGCCCGAGCCGCGATGCGGCCAGAGCAAGGAAACCGAGGATCCGAATGCGCGTTTGACTTGGCTCTGGATAAGAATACTGACAACTATCTTCAATATGTATATTGTTGGAGGTTGTCTGGCGGTATGTGAAGCCGTGCTTGATAGCAATTATGACATGAGGCTCGACCTGAATGGCGAGAGAGGGGAAACACTTTTCGGCTAGACTCCCGAACACGATGATAACTTCTTTCCAATATGGACGAATGTGACATTACTCAGGAACCCCAACGGAAGAGGGATGCACTCTAATTCCATTCAACGATCGTTCGTCCACATTGGAAGATGACGTGAGATTCCTTTACCGAATGGGTAGCTTCCATCCAAACTGACAACGAACTCGATATTAGAATGACGGAAGTGGACGCATTATCACAATCAAACCATCCAATGAAACCAAACAGAAACAATTGAACACGGTCATGATAGGGTATTGCGTAGCACTGTGTTGTAACGTTGTACTTGTCCTATGAATAGTAACACTGATCGTCCCGCTGCCAATCTTCAATTCGATCAGGGTACAGCCTTACGAGCCGCTGTCATCTTACACAATACGGTGGCCATGCGTCGTGATACCATCTACACCACAAGATGATAAGGTACTAGGCTTTCATTTGTGTGGTGAAAGAAAAGCGTGTACGAGGTAATGTCATCTCAGAGGTAGACCTTTCCGCAAGGGGGATATTTAGATTAATATCTCGACGTGCAACAAAAGATGAGATAGAACACTCAGCCACGGGACGCAGGTACGGCGAGGATGGGACGTAGTTGAAGTTGTAACGGGACTGGATAATACGGGATGGAGCCAAGAATTGTTGAGATGTAAAGTAAGCTGACAGTGTTCTTGCTTAAGTCGCGCAGATGCATCATTCAAGTATCCGAGTTCCGAGACTGCCAATGGCTATGACGATTCGCTGGGGTCGAGGATGCTCTTCAAGGATATCTTTCTGTAGCGTTATCCTCCTTCTGTTTTGGAATATAAGTCCTTATTGGGCAATGAAGTATGCTTCCAGAATCATGATCGGCAGGCAAAGGTGAGAGGTCAGTAGCCTGCAGTCTGCCATATGCAAAGTCTCTTCAGCATTACCGTAGGTTGCCAAGGTCAAGAGAGACGTCCTCCAGCAGGCTCAGGAGATCAGCGGCTTCCGCTTCATCAGGTAAGCCCTTCGTCAAGCGGCTCAGCTGTTTTACCAAACCCGAAAGAGCTGGGTAGCTGGTGATGTATCGCTTCATCATGCCGCCCGACGCCTTCGACAATAACGCTGTTGACAGCTGGAGCATCGCAATCTGAAATTCGAGGATGGTGGCTGCAGGAGTGCTTGCTGGAACATTCATCGATGCTGTGGTTGTGACTGCGGTCATCCAAGCCTCTTGTGGAAACGAGGTTGATTGATGGTCCACCACAGCAAGCAAGACTCGAACAATTTGCAATCCGCGATTTGCATCGTCAAGTGCAGAGGTGTCTTCAGGGCCCTTTTGCTCTGCTGTGCTCCTCACGATGGTTTGGAGGTCCTCGGAAACCGCATCCCAACCGTTTTGGTTGAGAAATGCATCGACACCGCCGTCTGTGAGCATGGTGCCCTCGAGAGCGAGCAAGATGGGATACCGGAAGTCCAGAGAGCCCTGGGATCCCAATTTATAGAGCTCAACCAACATGTCCATCATGCCAGTCGCCTCGTTCCGCAAGTTGTCGTTTTCGTCCTCTCGAATCCATATAGCCATGGCTCGTATGCCGGCTAGCACTAATGGATCTGTGTGCACTTGATCTTTGATCGACTCCCATGTCAAAGTCAATCGTGTACCCTCAGAAGTAGCAGCAGTCCCACTTCTAGCATCATGATGCAAACCCGCCGCTCCAGCTATAGACGCGTCCCATCTATCACGGAGGTATTCGATTGTGAGAGATATTGTCTCTGCAATATCTTTGCGAAGCTTCAGCAGCAGATCAGAAGCCATGCTGAAGCCTGATGTGTTCACTTCTTCATCGAGGCTGCCGATTAGGAAGGCGACAAAGCTCGATATAACATCAAAGGCTGCGGCCAATCTTTGTGCGGTGGCGGGGTACTGAGAGCTGTTGAGTTGTGAAAGCAACGAAGGAAATGATGATCGGAGATCAATCAGTAAAAGGTTGATGAAAAGATACGAGAATGGTTTGCTGTCAGAGTCATCTTGTCTTTCATCCTTGAACAGTATCGCGGGGCATGTTGCAGGATATGTTTGGAGAAGAGCTGCTGCTAGCTGGGTGTAAGCCGCTCTACCAGCTGCTGTGGGCTTGTTGGCAACCAGCTTTCGCAATATCTCGATGAGAGATCCAAGCCACTTTGGACTGTTGGGAAGGATCTGTATTCCGTTAGTACAAGGATGTTATCTAATAAGTTCTGTACATACTCCTGGCTCCAGCTTGGGAATTAGATTTGCCACGGAACTGAGTAATGTGACTCCATCACTTCCTCTGAAATTGACGATCAAAGTAGGAAAGATTTGATCTATCCTTTTTTGAACCACCGGAACCTCTGACGGCATGAGGGCTGCATTTGTCCACGTGAATGAAATAATCTCCAAGACAAGGGGATACTGGTTGGCAAGCTCTGTGAGCGGAGACAGGTCTTCAAGGTGGAGTAACTCCACGGCTCCTTCAGGCTGGCTGACAACACTCAAAAGGGTTTGAAGAATAAGCAGTGTAGTTTCAGGAGGACTTGAGTCTGGTTAGTAATTGTACCCAGAAGTTGGCAGGAGACAAACCTTAGAACTAAAGCCTTTACCAAAGGGGCTGTCCTTCCTGTTAGTCTTTTATCTCTTCGACAGTCTTCTGGCAACAGGATCGTGAATGTATGAAGTACAGCTACCGCGAGATCAACCATGTCTTTCGAGTCCGTTTGACTGAGCTTCTCATTCTGCCTTGCGCGAAGCAATCGATCCAGGAATTTTGGAGAGAGAGCCTCCCACAAATCTCGTAATTCTTTGGAATCCTGGGCAAGGTGTCCATTCTCCAGAACAGATTTGAGCAGTGCTAGACCAACAAACCTAGATGTGTCATCCTTCGCCCTAAGAAGGTCTTGCATTTTCTGCAGCGTGGCCGCTGGGCCAGAAGCACCCTCGTCGGCCATTTAGGAAACTTCGTTGGTGTATTTGCGGAGGATGCTCCGTTTGATGTTGTAGGTTGGTGACTGCTGGAAAATTTGAAGCTTTCGAAGATCCGGCAGAATCATGCTCACCGCCCCTGACATCACCAAAAGCAGTTCTCAACCAGCCTCAGGCTTCAGGCTTCAGCCTCGAATCCAAGCCAAGCACGCCAAGTTAACAACGATGCGAAATCTACCAGCAGATGTATGAGTATGGCGAGTTCATACACAGGCCAATACATGCCTACAGAAGAAGGAAGCTCCTCCTCGTCGAGTCGAAGTCCGCCGAAGCCAGCCGCGATCGAAGACGACAGCGATAACGACGATCCTGTCGCGAACCACTCCAAAGACCAGACCCTACTCTCCGAAGACCCTCTCGAATCCCACGATGCCGAAATAGTATCATTCAAGCGAAAGCAGAAACGACCTTCTGGCTCGAGGTTCTTGTCCGTATTCTCTGGGGACAGTTCGCGGCATACCTCACGGCAGACTACCCCATCTCCTAGATCAGGCACCCCGACGTTGAATTCGAGTCGCTTAAACAACATTGGCAGCAGCGGAGATGGGGCGATTGGTAATGGTAATGGCACAAAGGATAATCCGCTGGACTGGTATGTAGAGGGACCAGGTCGAAGAGTTGGATATGATGATTTGACAGCGATTGATTGGATTTTCGAATATACAAAGGAGCGACAACGTCTGCGAATACTCTACTCCAGTGCATCAGGGCTTCTTGGATATGCCCAACAATTCTGGGATGCGAGTCAGGTATGGGTAGTGTTAGTCCTGACTGGATTGGCAGCTGGAATTGCTGCTGCGGGAATTGATGTAGCCAGTGACTGGTTGGGAGACATCAAGACGGGCTATTGTGTTGCTGGAGAAGACGGAGGTCACTTTTATCTAAACAAGTACTTCTGCTGTTATGGATTCGACGGGTTCTCACAATGTCGAGACTGGATACCTTGGAGTCAGGCACTCCATGTCACATCTTCGGGCGGCATCTGGTTTATAGAATACTTTTTCTTTATTCTCTTCTCAGTAAGTATGTTGGCAAATGATGAAGAAACCTCACTGATTACTGTTCAAGGTTCTATTTGCGATTACGGCGAGTGTGCTCGTCAAAGAATATGCATTATATGCGAAACATAGTGGAATACCCGAGATCAAGACGGTGTTGGGAGGCTTCGTAATACGGAGATTTATGGGAACATGGACGTTGGTAATAAAATCACTTGGACTTGTAAGTAGCCCAGCGAAGTTATTGCGGTTTATAGCTAATGTTCTCAGTGTCTCGCAGTTGCCTCAGGGATGTGGCTCGGCAAGGAGGGTCCTTTGGTGCATGTGGCATGCTGTTGTGCAAATCTTCTGATGAAACTGTTCAGCAATATCAATGACAATGAAGGTGCGAGCGGGACTCCTTCATAATCTATACCGAAAAATCTGACTTTGTCCAGCTCGAAAGCGCGAAGTCTTGTCGGCAGCTGCGGCTTCCGGCATCTCAGTTGCGTTTGGGTCTCCCATTGGTGGTGTCCTATTCAGTCTGGAGGTAAGCGATGGCACCAATTTCCATTCAACAAAATCTAACATTATCCAGCAACTTTCATACTACTTCCCAGACAAGACAATGTGGCAAAGCTTCGTATGTGCTATGACGGCTGCTGTGATGTTGCAAGCTTTCGATCCTTTCCGAAGTGGCAAGCTCGTTTTATATCAGGTTACTTACAGCACAGGCTGGCATGGGTTTGAATTGATTCCCTTTGCTGTGCTAGGCATCTTTGGAGTATGGACTTCCCCTCGAATACTGTTCTAACAATTACTAATCATCATTCAGGGTATCTACGGTGGGCTGTTCATCAAGCTCAATATGAAAGTCGCCCGATGGAAAAAGGCTGCTACTTGGCTACCAGGACCTGTCATACAAGTCTTGATAGTTGCGCTGCTCACGGCGCTGATAAACTATCCCAACTTTTACATGCGAGCTCAATCTTCAGAACTCGTCGAGTATCTTTTTGCGGAATGCTCGAAAGTCACTGACGACGTATTTGGTCTCTGCAAGACAGGATCAGCAACTGTTGGCACAATATTCTTGCTCGTCTTCGCGGGAATTTTAGGATTCTTCTTAGCCTCGATAACCTTCGGGCTGCAGATACCTGCAGGAATAATACTACCGTCAATGGCGATAGGGGCTCTTTTCGGCAGAGCTGTTGGAATCATCATGGAAATATGGGTCCACAATCATCCGAATTTCTTTGCCTTCGACTCCTGCGAACCAGACATGCCATGTGTCACTCCTGGCACTTATGCGATCATTGGCGCTGCCGCAGCGCTTGGAGGAGTTACGCGTATGACTGTCTCTATCGTGGTTATTATGTTCGAGCTTACTGGTGCGCTCACCTACGTTCTCCCAATCATGATCGCTGTTATGATCAGTAAATGGGTCGGCGATGCGTTTGGCAAGCGTGGGATCTACGAGAGCTGGATCCATTTCAACGAATATCCCTTCTTGGATAACAGCGAGGAGACTCTGATCCCTGATATCCCAGTCAGCCAGATCATGACCCGTATCGATGATCTGATTGTACTAACGGCGACCGGTCATACTATCGAGTCGCTCACAAATATTTTGGCGACACAGCCATTCCGAGGCTTTCCTGTGATATCAGATCCACGGGAAGCTATACTTCTGGGATACATTTCTCGAGCTGAACTCGAGTACAATATCCGTACTTCAACAGAAGCACCACGTTCTCTCCCACCAGAGACGGAAGCCTTTTTCTCCCATCAGCCACTTGCAGATCCGAGAACAACACTTGACCTCAGACCTTGGATGGATCAAACACCGCTCACCCTACCCTCGAGATCGAATCTCCTCCTTACCGCAAACTATTTCCAAAAACTCGGATTACGATATGTATTATTTAGCGATAGAGGAGTTCTTCAAGGACTTTTAACGAAGAAAGATGTGTGGTACGTGCTCAACGGAGCAGAAGAAACGAGAAGGACAATGGGTTCGGATGATACCATGACAGGGCTTACAAGAGAAGGAGGCCAAGGCGAGCAAGAAGGTTTACTTAGCAGAGATGGTGACGATACACCTATAAGTCCTGCAGGCGACGATACATCGATATTATGATACGATAGATCTAATGACTGTTGAATACCCCAGCCCCTTCTCGCTACGAGATTGCTTGTTATCTTAATTTGAGGGTGCAAGGATTCTGCTCTTTTGAGGATCCTATTGCTTGAGGATTTATCTCCCGAAGACATTGTCCTAGTGCTTTTGAGGACTTTGTTCTTTGAGGCCCTCATCTTTTCTCCGAACTTGATGGGGCAGACAAGTGTCACGTTTTGCGAGTTGTTTTTTGTCCAATCTTAGATTTTCAACTTCTACGGTCATATTCTTGCATTTACCATGGCCTGCCCCAATTTGAAAGGTTCCCTTAGCCAGCGCCCCTGAGGAAGACCGTTGCTGGTGGTTGGGGTTTCCCGTGACGCGAGAGACCTCAAATTCCATGATTCAACACGGAAGGACCGAACCCTGGCGCAAAATAGTTAGTCTAGATATTCGGGGTGGTACACTCCTTCCAGTCGTTTGGCCTTGTTTTGTTCTCATGTTCACTGCACTCAAAAGTATCAAAATACCCCTGGTCCAAGACTCAAAATTCATCTCAATCACAACAAATCCCAGACATGGCGCAACTCTCGCCTCACAATTGCCAGGAAGCTGGCAGTACCAGTGATCAGAGCTTCAGCGATGGTAATTTGATCGAGTTGTCGCCGCTGACTAAGGTGCAAGACCCCCAAGTCACAGGGAATGGGGGCGCTGGAGCGTGCGGGCAGTTCTACAAATCCTATCCCGATCTATCATCCAAACGACGATCCTGGATCGATCTCATTGTGCATCAAGCACTAAAGTCTGGACCCAGAATGTCCAGGCCCAATTTGCTCAGCCAAGCGCAAGGCAGAGACTCTGCAGCTACGGACAATGAGGACAAACGAGGAACACGATACCTTCCTCGAGTCACAAACTCGCAGAGCTCAAGGGGAATCAGGAGAAGCCTTTGATGCAAGATACCCATAGACTCAGGATTAATTTTCCCTTCCGTTGGTTCCGTTTTAGTCTGCGGACGTGAGCAACTGCTGCTTTAACCTAAGCTAAGGGTGAGCATGCTGGAGCAGAGCCCGAACAGAGCCTGATCAGACCCGAGTAGAGCCTGAGCATCCTGACCACGCTTTGAGTCAGCCTGTGCACTATAATGTGGAACCTGTTTTTGCCTCCTGTGTGCCCCGGCTATAGTTTCCTTACCGAATTTTGCCCGGGAATCCATTTCTGCTCCCTTATAGGGTTCCTGCGGGAGTAGATTTTGGATCCCTCCTTCCAAGGCCACTCTTTTTCCGTCCATTTCCCTTCCCTATCCCCACCAATAACCCGTTCCCATTTCCCTGCGCTTTTAACCTCCTCCCTTCCCATCTTTAATCCCTGCTTAACACCCTTCTTTTTCCTCTTTAGCCCTATAGTATTGTTGTAAATATATGGAAAGAAACCTCTTTTGCCAGTGATCTCCTAGTATCCACCCTTCTCATTCGGTTGTTTCCCTTTGCTATCCTCCCTAATTACTCAAAGTAATATAACATTATATTTTCTTCCAAAGCGATTAATATATTATTTGATTTACCTCGCAATAATCTTATACCTAATCCTTAAAATATAAATATATATTTCTTTCAAGAAAAAATTATTTAATATACTAAAGATTTCTATCGAATAAAATTTTTATTTTTATTTTAAATATTTAATATTAAAAACGAAAACGTAAGAAAAAAAGTATTAATTATTAATCACGTATAATAAATTAAATTCTTATTTTATATAGAATATAATTCCAAGGTAATTTTATAAACTTTTTTTTCTTTTTCTTT
>FJOG01000074.1:65866-136880 GCA_900073065.1 Phialocephala subalpina | reverse complement strand
TTCTTTATTCATAGAATTAATCCATTTTTCTTTATATTTAGAGTTAATAGTTTGATTATAAGTTTTTAAATTAATTAAATTATCGAGAGTTTAATTATTATTATTTAAATTATTATTTTCCGATTTAAAACCATAAATATCATTTTTAGTTTTATTTTCCGAAGAGCTTTCGGTATTTTGATCGATATTTACCGTAAAATCATTAATTTGATCGGAGTTCGAATTATTAATATTAAATAATAATGGATTTAAATTAAATTCATTATCTTTTTATTTAATGAATCTAAATAAGCTAATAACGCTAAAGTGTTAATACTAATAGTAGTATTAATTTTTTTATCAAGTGATTTAAACTTTGTAATCCTCGTAGAATTATAATCAAGGTTTAATTTATCGATATTATTATTAAAATATTAATTAATAATTTGATAATCGGTTATTAATTTAATTAAACGATTAATTAATGAATTTTTTTTTAATTCGTCTTCCGAATTATTATTATTACTATTATTATCATTATTACTATTATTATTATTAAAATCATTAGAATTATTAAATTTGTTATTTCCGTTATTTTCTTAATTATTTTGATTATTTTGATTATTTTGATCGTTTTAATTATTTTAATTATAATTATTATTATTAATAATCTTAAAATCATTGAAATCAAATAAATTATATTCTAATAAATTATAATAATCTTCTTCTTCTAATTTAAATTCGTTTTTATAATTTAATTCTTTTTTTATTATAAAGTTTCGAGCTATTTTAAGTTTATTTAAATTCGAAACCCAAAAAAAAATTATTAGAAAACTCAAAACTTATTAATATAACCTTTTCGATTTTATTAGAGAAGTTTTTATTATTACGAATTTCTTTCGGAATTAAAATATAATTTAAAAAGCTTAAAATCTTAATATAAAATAAATTTAGTTTCTTTTTAATTATAAATTCATAAAGGCTCATTTTAATAATAATATTATAAATCCGATTCTTAATATAGGTTATAGTTTTAATTAAAATCGATTATAATTTAAAAAGAATATTTTTAAAGTAATAAATCGATATTATTCGTTCTAATAAAAATAAATTTAATCCTTCGAATATTTTGTTTTAAGCTTAAATATAAATACTAAAATACTCTAAAACAATGCTTTTATTTTTAGAGAATAAATCTAATTTATTAGACTTAAATTCTTTAGTATTATTTAATCGAAAAACTTTAATATTAAACCCGAATTAAGTTTTAATCATATTATAAAAATTAATTATAATATCAAAAATATCAAATTTATTTTTAATAGCGTAAACCGAAATTATGCGATTAACTCGATCGATTAAAGTAAATATATATCGTTCCCTTTTTAATCTTTTAATTTTAAATGAACTTAATATATTACCATTAAAAAAAATCTAATAATTTAATTAGTTTTTAAGGGTTTCGACTTATTATTTGCTTAAATTTACTATAATAATAATTATCGCAATTTTTAAGCTTATATTTATTATTAATAATCTTTTCAAGTCCAAAGGAATTATCGATAGTTTTTAATAAATAATCCTTATTTAAATATAAGAATTTTTCGTAATATAAATCTAATAAATTAAATTTACTATTATTAACTTAATATTCTAATATATAAAGATTTGCTTTATAAGTTAAAAACTCGAGTAATTTATAATCTATAAAGATATTATTAAAATAATAAGCATTTTTATACTAAAAAACTATAATTTTAAAATTAAATTTATTATTAATTAATTCTATTATATTATTTTTAAATAATATTTCCTATCTTTTATTTGGAAGTTCTTTAGAACTTAATAAAGTTATTTTAAAGTTCGAAACGTAATTAACTTTATAAATAATTACTATTTTTCTATTAATTAAAACCGATATATTACTTATTCTTATAATAAGTATTTTATTCTCGTTAGCGATTATAATCGACTTATTTTCGGTTGATTTGTAATCTAATAACTAATCTTTATTAGGAGTATAATGCTCCGTAGCGCCAGAATCTAAATAGAGTTTCGATTTCAAAATATTATCTTTAATTATTTATTTTATATTAAAAAATTATTTTTAATATTATTCTCTAAAAATTTAAACTCGAGTATTAGAATGAGTTTCAACCTTATCTCCTAAGGCTGGGATCACGTGGCCTTAGGCCACGTGCCCCCAGCCTCTTGCATTATGCAAATTGCATATAAGGGAGTAAAACTCCCTTCTATAAAATAGAATTAATACTTAATTATACTTATTAATAAGTTATAAGCCCGAATTTCCGTATTTAAACTCAATTAAATAACTTATTTTACTCTTTTATTAAATTCTTATTAATTTATTTAACTAAATCCTCTCTATTTATAAAAAAATATATTTAAATTAATATTTTGGAAGTAATTTTAATTTTACTTTTATAAATACTATTAAAAATAAATCCTTTAAAAATCAAATGATTAATTATTTCCTCGATATAAAATTCTTTTTAATATTTTAATATAAAACCGTTTATTTTATTTTACTTTGAATTTATTATTTTACTAAAGTTTAAACTTATTATATTTAGTATATTTAAACGAGGCTAACCGTTTATTACTTCACGAACGAATTATTCTTTTAACTTTTTAATATCTTCTTATTGTTTCTCTTCGTATTCGAAGTATTAAAATATCTTTTAACCTTTTATTTTCAAGAGAAATTTTACGCTTAAAGCTTCGAGTCCACGATTTAACGCGCTATATAAATAATTAATTACTTATTAAATTAATTACTAATCGTATACTAATATTAATAAATAAACTAATTATTTTAATTACGCCTTTATAAAATTTTTAATTTCTAATCAAATATCGCGGGCTAAAAACGATATTCTTATTTTAAGTAATTTATACGCTATAAGTATTTTTATTAATCGTTTTAATTATTATAATTCGATTGTATTTATAATATGAAAACTTTATCTTTTAATATTTTAATAATTTGCGAAAAGCTTATAATAATAGCCGTTATAATTAAGAATTAATTATTATTTTACGAAATAAAGAAAAATAATCAAAATAAAGAAAATTAAAGTAAAAAATAGTATATAAAATTAATAAAAGACTACGCCGAAAATTCCACTTATTTTATTCTTATTAAATAAACTTTTATCGAACTCGAAAAATCCTTTTTTTATTACCGTTTCGTATAACGCAATTTTAATTAGTAATTTTATTATATTTAAAATATATTCGAAAACGCTTTTTTTATATTTCTCGAAAAATTTAACTCGAATTATTCTTTATTTGATTTAAAATTTTATAACTCGAAAATTTCACTTATAAATGTAAATTTCTAAGAAAATTATTACTTTTTTACGAGTTTTATCGATTTATTCGAAGTTACACTTCGATTCTCTTAAGAAATTCAAATTCAAATTTTATTTTTATTTCTTTTTTATAGTTTTTATCTTTATATTTTATTCGATTATTTATTTTTTTATTGAGTTTTTCTTTTAATTCGCCGTTTTTACTCTTATTTCGAACCGTAAATCGACTCGAAAATTTAATTCGAATATTCGATTTTTACTTTTAGCTTTTATTTTTCTTTATTTAATTAATTAACTCGAAATTATATAATAACTTTCTTTAGTAATTTTTAATTAAAACTCGTAAAAATTTTACTCGTATTACTATACGAATAACCTCAAATTTAACGCTAATATATCTTTCGTTGAAATTTTTTTCCCTTTTTTTTATAAACTTTTTTCTCGCGAATCTTTTTTCTTTAAAATATTTATTTTTATTTTTTCGATTATATTTTTCGATTTAATTTAAATTTCGCCGAAAAAAACGCTTTTAAACTTTTTTAAAATTTATTTTTACTTCGAAAAACGTTATAATTATTTTATTTAACGATTTATAATATTTAACGAAATTAAATTTTTAAAAAATATATTTCTCTTTTTTATTTTAATCTTTAAAAATAATAAATTTAATTAATAGGATTTTTTCCGTCGTTTAAAAAAATACTTTACGATAAATAAATACTTGGACTTTATAATATTAATAAACAAGCTTTATAATTTACTATTATTAATATTTTTATAGTAATTTACTACAAAAAAGCAAATAATCGACTATAATATTAAAAAAGTCGAATAAAAAACAAAAAAAGCTATATATAATAAATTTATCTCGATATAAAATAAAAAGTAAACTCGAATTTATATAATCGCTCGAAGTAAATACGAATATAATAACTATTAAAAGATTAAAGACTTTAAACGAGTCTTTTTAATACTAAATATATTTCGCGCTAATTACGAAATTAATTCTAAAAAACTTATAAAATTTATAATTCGATTTTATAGTTTATACTTTATAAAATATAATAATATCTCTAATTTCTTTGATTAATTTTCTCAAATTAATAACGAATTACGAGATTTTCACTCGATTATAGTATTCTTTTAAATTCAATTAATTTTATAATTCTTTTAAAGTTTTAATTCTACTTACGAAATCTTTATTATTACTTTAATTTAATCTTTAATTCTTATTAAAACTTAAAATTATTCGATTATTATATTTAATAAAATTATTTAAAAAATATATAATAAAAAAAAACGTTAAAACTCTTTTTTTATATTTATTAACGCTATTCTTTTAATATACGATTAATTTAACTTCGATATTATCGATTTTTATACTTATTATAAAAAGTTTTATTATATTGAGTTTAAATATTTTATTAAATATTTTTACTTTAAAAAGAATTCAATAAAAAAAATTTACAAGCGAAAAAAGCGTAACGATTATAAAAAAGACTTTAAAAAACTAAAATATTTACTTTTATATTACTTTAAAAAATAATTAAAACGTTAGCGCCATTATAATTATATATATAATTATTAGTTTAAATTTAAAAGAGATTTTTAAATTTTCTTTTTTCGAGATTTTTAATTAATTCGAGTTTAAAGCTCGAGATTTAATATTTCTTTTTTAAACTTTAAATAGTTTTTCTCGTCCTTTAAACGTAATTATCTCTCGTTAAATTAAGAAACTCGCTCGAAATTTAATTTTACTTTTATAAACTTTAAATAGTTTTACTTTAATTATAAATCCCAATTCTACTCTTATTTTTAAACTTATAAATTACGCTACGCATAATACTCTTTATTAAAAAAGTCGTATAAATTAACGTAAACGTATTAAGCGTTAAAACCGTCGAAATTACGATTAAATCGATTATAATTAGTTCGATAATAATTTAAATATCGTTTTATACGTAATTATAAATAATTAAGTCTCTAATAATATTATTATTCTTTTTCTTAAAAAAACCGCTTTTTTTAATTTATCTCGAACTTTATAAAACGATTAAATCATTGATACTAATTATACTAATTATATTATTAATATTTTCTCTAATTTCGTCTTTAATAGTTTTACTCGCAAAGATTATAATATTTGTAATAATATTAATAATAGCGTTAAATTCGAAAGTATCGAAATTATCGATATTTTTATCCTTAGTAAAAATAGTTAAAAAATTTATATACGGTTTAACGATATTAAATTCTATTTCGCGATAAATTCTTTTAATTTCATTTTAGTATTTTAATTATTTAAATGTAATATTAAACTTATAATATCTTAAGATTCGATATTTTAAACTATTAAAAATATCAAAATTAATACTATAATAAAATACGGCCTTTAATTTCTCGATAAAGCAAAATAACTCGCTATAAAACTTATTAGTATTTTTATACCGATTATTTTGTTTTCGATTATATAATTTAACTTTTAATTTTTTTAATAAATTACTTTTCAAACTCGTCCTTATTTCCTCTTATTTCTAAGCATTTTATTAATTTACTTTAAATTCTCTTTTCGATTTTGTTCTTCTTTTTTTTATCGCCACTTTAATTATTTTTAAACTTTTTACCAAAAAATTAATCGCATTTTAAATATATATTATTAATCGAAATATTATTTAATAATATAATCGATTTAAATACTTAAAAATACAAAATATAAAGAAATTACTTGCGATATATAACGATATTAATCTCACAAAAAAGTATTATTTTAATTTTTATTTCTACGAAACGTATATTTTAATTAAAAGAAAGAAAAAGCTTTATAATTACTTTATCGAATTTAATAAATATAAAATAGACTTTATTTAAATATCGTCGATTTAATATCGATTAAAAGTTATAATAATAATCGATATTTAATTACTTTTAAATGCGATAAATTTAAAATAGCTCGAGTTTATATTATTAAATTTAAAAACGAAATTACGAATTATTTTATTTACTTTAAAAAGTATTATAAGCGTTTAAATTTAAATTAAATAATTAAATACTTTCGAGATAATAATAATAGCGAGTATATCTTTAAAAAACTATAAAAGTTCCTTTGTAAAAAAAGTATCGATTAAAAATTAATAGAATTTTATAATCCTCAAATAAACGGACTAATTAAACGCTTTAATTAAATAATTTACTATAAAGCCGCTTTTATTTTTAAATATATTAATATCGATTTAAAATATTAATTAAAAGCTATTAAATATATTAATTACTTTTATATAAAAAGCTTTTACTTTAAAATTAAAAAAAACTTTTTTCGAAATTTAAAACGATCAAAAACTATATATCGATTATATTCGTTACTTCGAGTTTATTATTTACTATAATAATTCGAGAAAATCTATAAAATTTATTCGAAATAAAATTAATTAAAGAATTCTCGTTAAATACGAAAAAAATAGTATTTATCGAATTTTGAAATTAAATAATCGTATTTACTGCGATATTATTTTATAAATTATTAAACGAATAATATAATAGTTTTATTCATGTCGGTAATTCCGCAACAGGAAACTGCGGTTGCTTGAACAGGGAATTCCTCGCTTACCGCCCTGGCCGCTATAGCGCTCACAACTACGCGACCGCTAGCGCTTAACCCCTCTAAGCTCAAGTATAAATCCAGCGCTACTACCCACATCTCTCGCTACTCTTTCCTTCCTCTTTCACGTTTCAATTTTTCCCAATTTCACTTTAACTCTCGAACTCCGACTACTATCGCGATTATACTCTCTCCGCCTCACTTTAATCCGACGTTAATACTTACGCCGCTTTTCTAAATCCCTTTTCGTAAAGTCGGTCTACGCTTCGATTTACTCGCAACTTTATAAGTTCTTTTCTCTTCTCTATTTATTAGTATGAAACTTTGCCTCGTTACTAACGATCCTCGCCTAATTAAACTCGGCGGCGTCGACGCGACTTGCAGTGTAACTACTCTACGGCACGGCTTAGCTCTCTTTCTTCGCTCGAGATCTAATCGTCTTCGCTTGTAATGCATTACTTTTCGTCCGTAAAGTCTCTATCCTCTATCGATAATCAGAATCCTACGTGCGCTACTCGGGCTCTTTAGCAAGCTCTTTACAAGGCTCTTTATTTGCGTTGGCGATTACTCTCCGGCTTAAATTAAACGGCGTCGAGAAATCTTAATACGAGAGTTTAAATTGAGTAGGATTTTTAAGCATTTTTGCGATTGCAATTGCACTAAGGCCGGATTTATGTAATAACGCGACTATATAAATAAGGCGAGGGCATTTTGGGTTTAATGTATATAAATAGGAGTATCTAACCAAATCTACCGGTTTAAAGGACTATTAATCTACTTTATTTAATTAATTGGCCGCCGATTTCTAACGGTAGTATAATCTCGGAAGTCGTAAGACCGCAGGTAACGAGTATTATAGCCTATTATAGAAAATATAGTGGAAATAAGTTAGCGCGGTTAAATAGGATCCGGTTTAATTAGTTTGGGATTAAAAGTTTATTAGAATACGAAGTCTTCGATCAATTGGCTTTTTGTGTATAGAATAACCCGATTTTATTACTATTTTGGATGTCGTTTGCGGGAATTTTCAATTAGTACGTACAACGTAAGATTATTGGACTAAGGAAGTGTATTTCCTGTTTTGGGATCTAACGAACCCCGTTTCGACGGTGCCACTAATTGTATAGGTTTAATTCGTGGGATTACAAAGTCTTAATATTAAAGCGTTCGAGTATAATTCGCAATAAAGCCGATGTAACTCCCTTTTTATATATTTGCTTAGATTAAAGCTTTTGCAAATAAATTAATATTCGGTAATATCTCCTTTTAAAATTACGTAGTCCTTATTTATTAGTTTCTTTCTACTTTTCCAACGATCGAGAAGTAATAGTGCGATCGGTGCAATTAAGATAGAGGTCGAGCGAGAGTAATAGCTCCGCGAACGACGATTTTATAAGCATTATATGGGATTTTTGAAGTTGGATTATATAATGCAATTATTTCCGTGGATTATACGACGATTAAATTATTTCTAAGGGAATATTGGGCAAATTAGACGGTTCGCGCGGTTAAAAGGGGTTGATAAAGCAAAGTAGGATTTGCAAGAATTGCCCAAGTATTAAAAGAACTAACGGAGGAGCTATTTCAAAGGATATATATAAAAGAATTATTTACTATTAATTTAAACGAGAGAATTTATAAAGTTTACTACTCAAAAGTCTCTATTTTATTTCTATTTCTACTTTCAATAATTCTTTTGAAATTATTTTTTATAATTACGTTTTTACGAAGCGATGGCCTCGCAATAACAATTAACGCTTTAACGTCGACAAATATTTTAGTACATATTATATTACGCAGTAAAGCAAATTAAGCGTTTTACTAAAGAAAGTACTATAATTATTTATTGTAGAAAGTCTTAATAATACTCGTAAAGTTAATAAGAAGAGTAAGTATAATAATGTTTACGAGGCGATTACAAATAAATCGGCGAGGCGAAAGATTTAAAATCCTATATCCATTTTAAACGCCGAAGTCTCTTTTAACGGCGTTATTGCAAATTAAAATACTTTTAGTAAAGAGATCGATTATAGTTAAATCGAATTCACGGGTAAATTGAATTACACGGCAAATAAAATCGAGGCATTTAATTAATTAGTATTTGCAAATAATGGTATTATCGATATTAATTTTTCGAGCGACTTCGATTTCGATTTCGATTTCGATTTCGATTCTATTTTTAGCGATATCGATACTTTTTTCGAAGAATAAGAAGTTAATTCTATAATTGAATACAATAATAACTATATTACTAACCCGTATATAGACGCGTTTGCCGGTTAGACCGATAGTTTGGCGTTAGAAAAGGAGTTTTCAAAGAGTAATACGTTAAACTTTTATTCTCTTCAACTTATAAAGCGGCGAATTAATACAAAACGGAAAAGGGGCGAAAATTAGTACAATTTCCTTAATACTAAGTATATATTTGACGAGTCGTATAAGTAATTCGTCGGTGATTATCGATAGTAGTAATAGTAGTGAAAGCGGAACCTCGGACGAGAGTAATAACGAGAATATATTTGAGGGTAAGCGATTAAAACGATCCAAATTAAAGCTTTAATATAATAGCCTAAATACGATCATATCAATAATAAATAGGAATAAATAGGACTAATGCATATGTAAATTCGTTTATATATTATAACGATATTGATTAAAGCGTTATAAAACTTGCTATACGTTTTAATAGCTATTATCCGCTCTTTATTATAGATTTTACCGAATGGCGGAAAGATAATACTTCGATTGAGCCCGATAATACTTTTAATTCGGTTCAAAACATCGATTTTTAGATTAATAATAGCGATCCGATTAATAATAATAATGACGATAAACTCTACTAATCTCCGTTATAGTACTGCTTCGGAGTATACACTACTATAATCGAGAGTACAGAGAACGCTCGAGACTATTTAAAACTATATTACGTCGCGTAAATTGAAGACGCTAATCGTAAACGAGAATTTCATAATATTATTAGTAAAAAGTATATTAATGGCGAAGTATATTATTTAGTAGATTAAGTTCCGATTTTAGTGCGCGGTTATATATTGCGAAAAGCGCAAGTATAGCCTTTAATTAATCGTTTCGAGGTATAATACTAAGTATAAAAAGAGAAGCAAAAGAGAAAAAGTTTCGATCGATTGAAAAAATTTAAAGCCGCAAATAAGATATAATAGAAAAAGCAGCGAAGAAAGCCACGGAAGTTGGTGTAACGTCACCGAAAGCCCGACGATTTTCGAGGAGATTCCTAACTTTAAACGTCGTTTAAATAGTGTAATCGCTTTAAGAGAAAATATAAAACTCGATTTATTAATAGTTTTCTAATTCCGTA
This sequence comes from Phialocephala subalpina, assembly GCA_900073065.1. Taxonomy (NCBI): domain Eukaryota; kingdom Fungi; phylum Ascomycota; class Leotiomycetes; order Helotiales; family Mollisiaceae; genus Phialocephala; species Phialocephala subalpina. The sequence goes on along the minus strand of FJOG01000074.1, from coordinate 126,637 downwards.
GGACTTTAACTACGTCGCTAATATCGTAGTTATCGTCGTTATCGAAGTTATTAATAAGCGCGTGCGAACGTCCCGCCTTTTTATCTACTAAAGGATTAGTGTAATTCTTTACCAATATCGCTTAATCCATTATAACGAATACTACGACCGATTAAATTGGGATACGCGAAAGAGCTTATTAGCGGTTTTACTTTCGTATTTCTGGGTTATTATACGATCAGATCAACTTATATAATAATAATAATCGATAGAATTACGCGAAGTATATTAGAGCCCGGGTTTACTCTTTATTTGAATTATTGGATAAGGACGATAGAAAAGAGAGTAAAGAAGGAAACCGTCTTTGAACTTAAAAGGGATGTATTACTAGCTTTCGAAAAGTAAAGAAGTTATTATCGATTATTACTTTTAATTCCTTCGAGGCCTCCTCGCTATTCTATTGAGCTATCGCACCCTTGGATTGATTAATGCCGAGGATCCACGATTTGTAAAGCGATAGAAACTCTATTTAATCGCTATCGAAGTTTTATTAGCCACGTAACTCGAGATCGATAAGTATTATTTTCGATTTCTTAGAATATATACTCGGTAATTTATTAGACGGAGAATACTTATCGTAAATAGGAATTTCATAATATTATTAGTAAAAAGTATATTGATAGTAAAATTTATTACTTAGTAGATTGAATTCCGAATTTAGTGCGAAGCTTTTATATTACGGAAGGTAAAAGCACGAAGTGGAAATGGAAATACTAAGGGAAGAGTATAATAACAACGATAATTACCCGATTTATCGAGAGTATTAATAATATTGGATAAATTAACGACTTTCCAATTAAACCGCTAGAGTAATACTCATTCTTTTTAATTAGCTTTAATCGGTATATACTATATCGACTCTCGTTTTACATCGGTTATTGCGGAGGCAAATCCTACCCACAAAGCTACGCGTATCTAACCCTAATATAATATAACCGTTAATACCGAGGCCATTACCTCGCAAAGGAATAAGCCGTTTAATTTCGATAACGATAATAAATTAAATAATAGCGATCGTAATCTTAATAATAGTAATAACGGATATTCCAATGAGAACGAATTAAAACGCTCGAACACGAGAAAATATATTCCATGGGATTTAAACGAGTAACGCTTACTAATATACAAGAAAGAAAACTAATCTTAGGAATAAATTTTCGATAAACAATAAAAATAGATTTTATAAAACCCTAAATAAAGAAAATCTTTTCCGTATAATTATACAATTCGAACTTTAATATTTAAATTCTATTACGATATAAAACTTTTAAAGTTCCGAATAATTAACTTTTTTAATTTGCTTTTGCGATTCCCGTACTAATATTCTTCGCTATTAACTCCAAATAATAATAAAAAATAAATAACTTATTATATTTACTAAAAATTTAATTTTAATCGCTTTATTTCTTAAATATTAATTTTTAGCTTATTATTTTAAACGGATTTTTTATAGCCGGCGAACGAGTTATAATTAAAAAGGATTACGGGATTTTTCGATATAATATTAAATTATAATTACAAATAAATTCGCTTCGATATTTCCTTTCTATATAGTTTAATCGATATACGATTTAAGGATCCGGCGAAGAGTTTCACGGGGTCCTTTGAGAATTGGCGGTTTTTATACGGATAGTAGTTTAATGGGAGCTAGCGGATTTTGCTCCGGCAAAATTCTATCGAGAGTATTCGCTTTAAGCGTACGAGACTTGGCTTAGCGCTTAATAACGCTATCTCTATGCGCGCGAATCGATTAAAGCCGCGCTATAGTAAGTTGCGCAAGGTTACTTCCTCGGTTCGGGATAAGTAGTAGTAAGCGGGTAAAAAGATTGCCGAGTACTCGTAGTAAATACACGATTAACGGGCGGGCGGCTATTATCGGCCGCTAAAAAGCTTTACCGCGATTATTCTTTGTTTGTGGACGGTTGTTCGGTTTTACGGCCGGGATATTGGGTTTAATGGTAAGGATTTTCGATTTGGGTGTCGTTAAATTTTCGCCGTCGAAAAAGAGGATTAGTATTTGCACAATTAATACCCGGCGATTTGAATGCAATTTCGCTATAAGCTCGAGTTTAAATATGGTTAGAATTTTCGCTTTAAATGCGGGTAATATAATACTATAATTTGTAGTATTTAATGGAAACTCTTTTAATCTCGAGCGAATGGTAATAATGTATATTAAAAGAAATTAAATATTTAGTTTGGGGTTTTGATCGGCGTTAACCCTCGAGATAACGGGCTAAAGCTCGGGAGTTTAGTAGTAGCCGGTGCCACAAAACGTTATAATTAGCGAGTAGTAATAAGCAAATCCGAAGTCGATTAGCTAGAAAAAATAACGACCGTTTAAAAAGGAGTAGAGAATATTATTGAGCTTTACGTCCCAGTGGATTAAATTCTCGCTTACTAAGTAATCGAAAGCGCTAAGTATTTGTTTTAACGCCATGAAGTAAAGTTATTTATAATCGATATCGAGCGGTAGTAATTTGACGAGCGAAATTAAAGACTCGGAGCGTAAAAGTATAAAGATCTTTAGATAGAGAATATAAAAGAATTAGTAACCCAAATATTTAATAATGTATTTTTAAGCGTATTATTAGTATTGAGAATAAATCGATAGTAATTAGAAAGGATTAACGTATTTCACTTTTTGTATAACTTTAATTTCTTTATATAAAATAGCTCGAATTGCTTTAATATCGTCCTAATTATTGAGATCGATTACTTTAATAGTAAACTTGTAATTAAAAGTCCGATTAACCGCTTTATAGATCGTACTATAAGTTCCCCGGCTTATTCTTATACGAAGATATTTAATATCCTGGAAAATAAGACTTTTTATTATATTTAATTTGGTAATATATTACGATTATACCTTTGAATTATCGTTTTCCGTTAGTCGATCGCGCGATCTAATATCTTACAATAATTATAGAGATATTTCGTAGTTTTGAACGGTAAAAGCTTTAAGAGATTTAGTATTGCCGATCTTAAAAATAATCCGCTAAATTAATTGAAAGTCGTAAAATGCAATGGAGATCTTATAGTCCTATTTATAGAAGATAACGCCGTTTCTAGTGATTTTCTCTCCGGTAATATTTTCTTTAGTACTTTTATCCGTATTTGGATTTTTAAGTACTGCGAACGTAACCGATGAAATCCGCTTCGATTTAATGGACAAAAAAACGAAGTAAATTATAGGATTAATTTCGAAAGCGACGTAAATCGCAAATACGGGGTATTCGCGGGTACTTTCGCGGAGAATCAAATCGATATCTCGTCCGAGTCTAGTGATAATATAACCTCGAGGCGTAAATGGGATATAATAGTCAATTTCAAGGCTAAAGCCGATATTAGAGCTCGAGACGCGGTATTTATTATCGGGGTAAAAGAGGGCATTATAAGCGATTTAATTAATAAGCACGAGGTGGAAAAGTGTTTTTAGATAAGCTTTCCGAGTTATAGCGAGAGGCAAATAGCGAGACGAATAAAGACGATAAGAAGAGGAAAAAGAGAAAATTGTAATAAAAATAAAAAGTAAGTATTTATCGTTAAAATACTATAGTCGCCTCGCCCCGCCAACCTCTTCTCTTCAAGGTTTCTTGTACTCGAGTACACACGATTAATTAATCGCGCGGGGACGAAAGTAGCGACTGAGTACCGTAATTGATTAGCCAACTATCTTCGCTCGTTAATAGTAGCGTAAATTTAGACACCGAACTCAAATTCATTGATTATGCGCTCTCCGTTTCTATCAGCCACTAACCGGCGTCTAAGCGCGAAAAGAATAAGCGTAACCTTAATTTACTAAATAAGATTCATACGATCGGCCAAAAAAAAGCTTCCCTCTCGATAACTTCCTATTTACGACCTCTTTTCCTCATCCTCAACATCTTCATCTCTAACGTTCCTCCAATTTAACCCTCCCCTCGCTAATATCGTCCAAATTATAGCTCCATTTTTCGACCGAGTTCTATTTTACGATGCCCTGTAAAACTAAGCTATCCCCGTCTTCGAAGTACTTACTACAAACGATAATCTGCGCAACCGCTCGTTAAAACGCTTTAAGCGTAATAATCTTCCGCTTTACGCATCGTCGATTAAATCGAAAGAGTTCAACGATAACTTCGTTATATCGCTACTATTACGCGGCGAGCTACTAAAAAAGTTAAAAACTATTATAAAGCAACCGATTACCGACGATAAAATGAAGTATATTACATACGAAATGAAATTTATTTTAAACTCCGTCGATTTTTATCACATAAAAACGAAAAAAGAGGAAATCCGAGTAAATAAATATCGCTCGCATAAAATATTTCGAAGAGTAAAAAACTATTGGCGATATAGTATTTTCGTTCGTTATAATATCAAGCGCCACTAGGAGAAACTCGATATTTGGAATCGTGAATAGAAGTTTGCCGGGCGTAACGTGTAATCTAATGACAACGCTTATAAGTAGAAGTGGAAGTAAGAACAAACTGCGAATAATTCCGAGTTTATTGGTTATACGAGGGGTATACAAAAGGAACAACTAATTGCACGCGTCCTACGCCTACGCCAGAATCTGCGCCGTAGTAAGAATGCTTTTGTACTTCCATAATCTTACCTCGAACAAAATACGATTACTTCTTAATTCGAGTTATTCATTATCTTTAAGCTTTAATTCATTTTTCGGATTAAATTAACCGAAGAAAAGACGAAGTACTATCGCCTCTTTATTGATAAACGAAGACGCTATCCGTACTTAGCCCGAACACAAGTCATTAAATAGTAAAAGGAGCATAGAAACTAAAGGGAGGAGTTCGATAAGAAGAATTGTATTACTTCTTGGAAATAGCGGCACAAGTCTCTCTCTTTAAAGCCCGAGGATTTCACACTTATTAAAAACATGAAAAATAATCCGTTAGACACTATAAATATAGACTTCACTCTCTCCGAGATTGATAATCTAAAGACTATTAAACTTCCGGATTCCGAACAATTAAAGGGATTTTAGACTATATAGCGGGAGGATTTAAGCCTATTAGCCCCCTTTCTTAAATAGCTTCTAGAACCTTTCCAATCGCCCCCCCGACTCCCGGGTTTCTTCTCTATATACCTTTAAAATCATTATTTCTTAAGCGTTCTATTTTCGAGAAAACACTATTAAAAGAAGAGTATAATAAATAATTATTAAAAGAATTACTTCGACGCAATACTAAAATCGCAAATATAAAACTCTTTACGGAGTTATTGCTTTCGCAAGCGGTATCGAATAAGAAATTTAAAGGTAAAGTAATACTAAAAGCTATAGCGCTTATCGCTCAATTTATTACGCAGGCGATTCAGCGTAGGAAAACAAAGCTCGTCCCAATTTATCCTTTACTAAAAATCGAGACGGAGACTCGATTTAAACGAGGACGGGAACGCTTAAGAAAAGAGAATAGGCAAAGTACGCGTTTTGCCGTAACGAAGAAAAAAGCAGCGAGGATACTCGTTTTAGTCGAGCCCGGGAGAGGAAGGGCTGCGGCAACGGGTACGCTAGTAGTACTTCGGCGACGGGGGAAACCGAGGAAAAATAAATGATATAAATAGATAAAGGATTACTTAGGTATATCTCGCGCTAAAGACTCGGGTTATAATTATAGCTCATATTATTAAAATGCACAAGAAAATAATTAAAAATCATCGATTTCCTAGGGTTTTAAATATACTAAAGATTACCGAATCTAATTACGATTATAAAGACGGAAAGGATTCAACTAATTAATTACTCGCGGAATATTAATATAATTTGTCTTTGCAAATTCCCGCGGACAATATATACACTTTATTACTAATAAATTCCTCTTTACAAATTCCCGCTATAAATAATATAATGATCCTTCTCCCACGATTTCCATTGCAAAAGTAAACAATGGATATACAATTCCATTTTAATCGTCGAAAGACGTATCGTTTCCATTTAAGTCGAGTAAAGATATTAATTAGTCTAATAAATGCGTTATAAAAAACTCGTTGGACCCGAAAGCCAATTGTTATTATTAATGCGCGAAAGACCCGCAAAAAATATTAAAGTAAAAGCTTTTTACGTACCGTTTACGATTAGAGAAATTTGCCGCTTTATAATTCCTAATACTTTACATTTTTCGTCCTATATTTTCCCGCTACGTCTTAATACCGTCGCCGTCTTTTATTTGCGTTCTTAGCGCTTATAATCTCTCTTCGACTTTATTAACCTTATTATAATACTCCTTTTTCGTTAAATATTCGTCCCCCGTTAATACGGTTATTAGTTTATACGCCCTCAAAATCGCCCAAAAGAATCGAGTATTTAGAAGTTGTAATTTAATACTAATATATATTATAAAGCGAATAAAATATTATTTTTATAATAAATTATCATTTCTAATAACGAAAAACACTCCCGTGTACCGTTTCTATTAGGGATTATCCAATTTCACGATTTACAAGGAAAATTATAAAACGCAAATTATTTTAATCCAAAATACTAGAATATTCAATTTTATTATTATATTCTTACTTTAATTCCAAAGTTCGAAGTTTTACGTTTAATTAATATAAACCGTGAAAATCAATATATACTTTTACTATTTTCCTTTCCACTTCCTTTTCCTTTAAACTTTATATATATATAACTTTTTAAATACCCTTTTTTCCTCCTAAAAAACGGTATATAATTACCCATAGAATTAATTAGTAGTAATATAATATTATCTTTATACTCACGTCAAAAATATATACGAATATCCCGCGCCGAGTACAAGGCGAATATACGTTTTATCTAATCGATTTAATTTTAATCAAAACAAAATTCAATGTTTTCATTGAATATTAACGCGATTCGTGCCCCCGCTTTCTTTTTCTCCGCGATTAGACGTAAATTATACTAATTAACCCTATATTAACTACGTTATACTATCTTACATATTATCCGTATACGCCGTATCGCCCCCAAGATAAGTAGAAGCAATAAAATCCTAAAAAGTTAAAGTAAATTAGCTATCGATACCCTTAAACATTATTAAATCTCAAGAGTTAAAGCGGCGAAATTGTTTTACCGAGTATTACTATATATCTCGATCGATTTTATGTTTTGCGATAGTACGATCTCTATTGGATTTCGCCAAAATGCATACTACAATATTATATAGCTTTAAAGCACTAAATCGATTACTCGATCACTAATTTAACGTGTGCCACGTTAAGTACTTCCGTTAATCTACTACGTTTTCGTCATATTTTAATGCGAGAACTTTCATTATCCCTTATATCGTCTATAATAAAAAAAGTAACCTCGTAAAATGGACGCAAACGACGTTTAATATTCGAACTAACGAGCGAACGCGGCAATAATAAACGGCACAAAACATATTATCATAAAGAAGATTGCGAATTAATAACCAAAGTATTAGCATAAAAATCCATTATTCGGAATCTAGTGGGCGTTATTAAAAATCTACTCGGAAGACTCGCAGCCTTAAAGCAGCCGCCTAGCGCTATTAGTATAGATTATATACGAATAGAGTCTTCGAAACGATAGAATTGCCCTACCGACAACTATACAAAGGCTTTCGATAGAATAAACTACTTGCATCGGTATATTCGAAGTGTTTATAATGAGCCGCATTTGAGTTTTACTCGCGTCCTAAATCAGAAATACTGCGTACTATGCAAGAAGGATTTTAAACGGCCATGCGATCTTATACGCCACGAGAAATCATTCTATGACGAGATATACATATTAAAGGCCTATAAATTCGCCTCTCATCCCATTGGGCTCGCAGCACCTATACCGCCGGATACTTCCTCAAATGCATCTACGGATTGGAACGATTTAGCAAGCGAGTAAATTCTTTATTCGCATAAATTAATTTCCCAATTTGCTAATCGTAATAAGTCCGAGTAAAAAGACGATAAAGTTTCGGAAACAAGATTTATTTATAAAGGCACTACACAGAATAGGACAAATATCTTTTCCGATTTTCTAAATTAGAATATAAGCTTTACCAACGATTAATCACACGAGTTTTCGGCTTGAATTGCTCTTTGAAAGCTATTGCGAGCGTCGTACGCGGCATTAAATAAAGTATCGATAGAAAGGGCTTGATTATTATATCCAAGAGCGCACTTCACAAAGTCAAATAAGGGAACCCGAAGACTACACAAAAACGACGGCATGAAAGTCATCCGCAATTTGGCGAGGATCTCATAAGAGTGACTAATTCCAGTCCTACGAGGCATAATACTCTAATAGGGGTCGTAGTACTCGCCAAAGCTCTTAAGCTTTGATGTCGTCCGTCATTTTCAAGGGGTTTTCGCTCTCGTGCTCGGGGAGATCTCGGCGTCCGCAATAAAGTGTGAAGAGCGTATCGAGATCCGAACGTCCCGCTAATAAGCGTAAAAGAGTTTTGTTATCTTGAATTGGAATAAGCGAGCAGATTCGTTCGATTATACGGGGTTTAGTGGGTGGTCGTTAGCGTATAGTGAGCCTCTACCTCTTATTACTTAGAATCGATCATAGTCTCGCGAGAAGCTCTCGATCTTATATCGGCGACGGTTTAGTAGTGCAAATTGCAACGGATAAAAGAGGTCAAGATTAAGCTTCTATTGGAAGCCCTCAAAGAAACTAAGTACGGGGTTCGAATCGACGGACGAAGGATAATAAAGAAGGGATAAGGAAAGAGGAATAGTGAAAGAGAGATGATAAAAGGAGATAATGAGAGGAGGGAATGAAAAAGAGGGGGAAATGATGGGACTTATATATTAGCGTTTATCGGTGCCTTTAAAACACTTCAAATTACGAGCACTTTGTATTTACCGAAGTAGCATACAATAACCACCTCCCATATTGGCTCTACTGAGAGATTTTGCCTCTTTCTCTAAGATACGGCCCAACGCTAAAGACTTACGTAATTAATTATTGGTGATCCTCCTCTTCGACACGCAATTTAAAGGCGACGCCTCTTCGAAACCACCTACTTTGATTTGCAGCCGCATATTCAAAAAGGTTATAGCATCGAATAAATGCTAGCGGATTTTGCGGAGGTCGCTACTAAATATTTGCACCGCCTTTTACAAGAATGAAGTTATTCTCAATTATAGGAGGAGCATTATACTCTCCCTGTTTTTGGTACCCACTTTATCATTGACGGCTGATTAGGGTGGACCGTATAAGCATGGCACTATCGTGCATATCGGCCAAATCTGCCTTGGATTTATTCAACCAGAAGTCAGCCTAACCAATAAGCTTGAGTTTAAATGACGGATTGAAGTATCCAAATCGAAGGCAGAGAAAATGCGACAAACCTATAAAGTTGTGTGGAAAAGTTTAGAGAAGTACATCCGATATCTTCCTTCGTTTATACTCTGCGGATATTGGTACTACTTTTATGCCCCAAGTAGGAGATTCCGTGATTGAAGGACTTAAAGTATAATAGCTGAATATAGTATTTGGTTTAAGCCGGCACTTCAATCGCCACTTAAATAAAGGAATCGATAGACTATTATCGCCGGACTACGGGTATAAATAATGTAATTACTACTTTTAGAGAGAAGTAATGCCTTGGTAGTTTATTCTAAGAGCGAAAGCTGAAGAAATGTATATATATAGCGCTAAAGAGTTTAAGAGTTAATAGTAGATAAATCAATCGATTGCTTTCTTCAGCCCTAAAACTCTCAAGTAATGAATTATAGAGTAGTACTATTATTTGTTCATTCGCGATTCTAAGAATAAAATACCAAAAGTGTCTTCGTACTCTTAATTTACTAAGAGAAGAAAGGCTTCGAAGATATTAATCGAATACACTTTCGAGGGCAAAAATTTGGTAGTCGAGCTTGAAAAGGAGGGGATATCACGTGATTTGAACCGTCAACGACCTTAGCATTGTTACAAAGTCTTATTAAAGCAAATTTGGTGCTCTCGAGAGTCTAATAATGCAATGAGAATAATCGGATCTTTACTTACGGCCAACTCAAGTGAAAGTATCAAAAGTAATAGCGCTACTTCGGTTATTTAGTGTGGATAAGGCAATCTAGTAATTGAATCGAAGGGCGTAAAGCTTTAGATTCGATGTAATACATATACAACGCTAAATTTACCTCCATTTACTATATAAGACTAGGACTCGGCGAGTGACTTCGTGTATAGTTCTGCATTTGAATGGGGCTAGGGAAGGAGGTGCCAGCTTTTCATCAAATATATTCCCTTTATTAAGCGTCTTCCTTCATTAAAAGTCTTGAATTTCTGCCTACTCTTAAGATAACTCATTATCCCTTTCTATACGACGGAATATCGTTAACTAAACTCGGGAATCAATTAGCGATGAGTACGCATAGAATAAGTAAGAGCTAATCCTTAGTCTTTAATTTTAACATCCCTTTTAAAACTTTAACCACTTTAATTTACTGTATATACGAAGTACATAGTAGTGCTTATAGTATTAGAAGCCCCTCCATCCTCCAAAACACGCGAATAGCGGATCTTCGAGATCCTTTCGATTAAAATTCTTATTAGCAACTCCGTTCGGTGCTGGGAATATCAGATTTAAGTGTTTAAACGGTGCAGCGGAGTTAAAGAATTACACAAAGCATATTCCTTTGATCGTTACTTACCAACTCCGTGTTTAGAAAGTAAATAACTCGAGGAAAGCATTCTATCCTTTCTTTACGTATAAAACGAGACATTTAAGAGACTAAGCCCCTCCATCCTCCAAAACACGCGAATAGCGGATCTTCGAGATCCTTTCGATTAAAATTCTTATTAGCAACTCCGTTCGGTGCTGGGAATATCAGATTTAAGTGTTTAAACGGTGCAGCGGAGTTAAAGAATTACACAAAGCATATTCCTTTGATCGTTACTTACCAACTCCGTGTTTAGAAAGTAAATAACTCGAGGAAAGCATTCTATCCTTTCTTTACGTATAAAACGAGACATTTAAGAGACTTAGAAACGATCATTATTAGAATCCCCAAGCTACAAAGTAGCAAACTTGCCTAATTTTAAAGTTAGCTATGAGAAACAAGACAAATAAGCCTTTACTATGCATTTCGACCCTTTAGAGGATCGAAATGCTTCTCGCATTCGATATCCTTTGTCTCGCGGCCATTAATCCAACGGAACCCACGTTCATTAGCCCCGTATTAAGCGCTATCTATATAATGAAATACACTCATATTATCCGACAACGATAAAGGCGTCTAATAGCTTTAATTAATTCGATCGGTATAATTATAAACGAGAACTAATACTTTTGCCTTTTAATTATAATCGGAAAGAGCGAATGATAATATACAATTTCCTTCAAGGTACAACAAATTATATATCCTCGCATCAAGCAAAGGATTATCTGCGTAGTTCGGGCATTGGCTAGTCCTACCTCGTTTATTGGGTCATTAAGATACCTCATCGCCTTATTCTATTAAATCCTGCCAACGGAATGCATCGCATCCGAAATGCCTTGAGAAGTTAAATATATTTATTTAAGATTCAATTAAATAAGGCAACGCGGCATTTTAACGGCCCTACGGATTAAAGGGCTTAAGTACATAATGTTAAACTATTTTTAGTAGCTATCCTTTAACTATTTTTCTTAGTTTTAAGTATAATCGCCTCTTTATATAAAATATACGCGATAAACGTAAATAATTTATTTGCTAAATTTTAATTAAATATCGCTCAAATAATGGGCGACTAGCAAAATCCATTAAATTACTCTTAATAAAACGAGACTCTCTAACTTGGCGAAGTAATCGACTTTATTTGCTTATTTGGATAGTTTGTCTTTGTAGTATATTTAGACGCTTTAAATAATATTTAACTTCGATTAAAAGTAAATTGAAAGTTATTATATTATTTATTTAGAAATACTAATTACTAATTATAATTCTTAAGATTTATACAAAATTTATACGTTAAAATATTATTCGTAGCGCAATATTTTGTTTAAGAAATCTTTAATTACTTGAAAAACGATTCTCAACTTGAAGTTTAAAGCTCTTAAAAACTCGAAATAAATACTAACATTAAACGGTCATAGAAAAAGAGGAAACAATTAAACCGCTTATACTAGCTCTTTAAGCTCTTTAAAATACAATCGAATATTCCCTGAGATAAAACTAAAAATTCACACGAAGCTTTTAACGTTAACTCTTAAACTAATAACGGATCGATTACGTATTAATATAATTACGACGATATAACTATTAATTAAAGCAACGATAGCCTTATAACGGATTAATCCCTTTCGAAATACGAGGAAAACATTCTTAATACTATTATTAAGGAAATTTCTCAAGAAAGAGTAATGCCTCAAAAAAGAATAATGCCTTAGGAAAAAGTAGTGCCTCAAAAAGAAGTATAAAGCTGCACTTTACCGTCCATAGGCACCGAATTAGCGATATATCAATTGAAGGCTATATATAATAGCGACAAGAGGAATACCGTCCACGAACGGCTATCCGCGGGCCTCGACGAAGCGATTAAAGATATTTAAACCACGGTTAGCCCTCCTTCACTAAACGGAGTAAAATAGCGAGAAACGGCCTTATTAGAAATCGATGACAACGCACTCGACGCTCAAACTTTATTAGCCCCCTCTTTAGCACACGAAATAGAACCGCATTAAACTACTTTATTTAGTCTTTCCTCTTCTACACCCGTGCAACCTATCGACAAACGATTCTAATCGCTTTTATTTAACGATCAAACCGCTATACTATAGACGGCTTTATTTACGCCTATCGTAAATAGAAAAACTCTTTCACTTTTGACCGAAAATAATCGGACCGCTTCCCCACTCGATAAAATAGAGGTAGCCTTACCAAAAGAGATTCCTTTATCACCGTCCAATACGGGACAGTATTAGACGAGCCTTTGCAACATTGCTTTGATACAAGCGCAATAAGTCAATAGAGAATAATTGCTTCCAACCCAATATAATCAAACTATACTACCTTATTCCCTACTCGAAAAAGTACCGACATTGATTAATATAATCGCTAAAGCGGTTCATTTCATGTACGAGATAAGCAAGCGCCAAAAAGTACCAACGAAAGTCCACTCACAAATCCTTAGCACGTTACAACCTAGCCTTAATAGAGCACTAACTACTTTTACTATGGCGGAACGGCCGGATTCGGATTTATTGTGGATTACAAGCAGCTCGATAACTTAATTAGCCTCTATATAGATCAATATACTGGAAGTAAGCTATACTCGTTCTAAGAAGGTAATTATCCTTAATATAATCGAGTGGATAAGCGTTTTAGAGTAATATAACGCCGAGCTTAAATAAGCTAAGAAGGCACCGCTTTCAACAAAACGTAAAACGCCTAAAAAACGTTTAACTACCGTCGTACTAAATAAATACTTAAAGGAAGCGCGTAATATTACGGCTATAAAGGGTCCCGAAAAACTCACCTCAAAAAGTAGTAAAGATCGTCTTTCGTTATTAGACTCAACTAAAATCCAAAAGAGGATTTTAAATACGAAGAAGAAAAAGCTTAATAAAATCTTCTATAGAAGGCGAATATTATGTAAATTAGTCCAAAAGACGCGTCTAAAGATTCTCTTCGATCTAAATATATAGTACGTCTTGCGATATATACATCATAGTATTTGTTGACTTTGAGTGCGTTATTAGGAGCTATATAAAGGCGAACAAAGAAAATATCGATAAGATTATAATATTCTTTTAAGAAGATCCGCAAAAAATCGAGTTACTTTTTATCCTCGACGAGTAAATCGAGTTATTAACCAAAGAAAGGCGACCGGACTTTTCTTACTTCTTTGATTCACTTGAATCGCACTTTATCACGCTATCGGAAGAGGTCTCGAGCCTACGAGCGGAGTACGGTCTCGAAAGAGTAAACCGATACTTAGTTTGTGGTTTAGATATATACTAATGCAATTATAGGAACCCGTACTATAAGGTTGTTTAGATACTACTATTAATCGAGTCGTTAAAGAGATTAGCCACGTTCTCGGTAAGCACCCGCTCGATAAAGACGATTTTATTATAGTAAATAGTGCAATCGAACTTTTATATAATATGCTCGATAAACTCCGCTCTAAAGAATAGCTCAATTATTGGGATATTATAATCGCTCTAAAGATGACTAATAGGCTTGTCTTTATGCAGCTCGGTCTTAGCGTCTTACTCCATAAGAAAAATGCAAACGGCGAGGTTATATTTATCTCGAACCCCTTTTGTCGCTAAAGAAAAAAGATCGACGATTACAAGCGTAAAAGCAAGAACGATCTCGAAAAACTATAAGTATATATTTGCCCGTTAAATATTAACGTTAACTACTTTACTTTACTCGAAATTAATAAATAAACGAAGATAATATACTATTACGATTCGATAATAAACTATGGGATTATCTATCGTAAAACGAAATCTACTTTAGTAAGACGGGTAGTAAAAGTACGTGGATTTGGATAAGCCATTCAAAGATAATACTAACTCGCTATAAACTGAATTTAAGGACTTAAGTTTCGGATATACCGAGGCGGTAAATATATACTTTAATACGTAGCCGCGTGCTAATCCGGCGGCCAGTCTACTCCCCAATAGAGAGACGGATAGAGTTATAGCCTGATAGTTATACGCAACGCCAAGTGGCGAATAATAAGACTCCTAGTTGGCACTTGGGACAACGAGGTAGATTTAGACTAAGTGATTAAAGAGGCGGTCGGAGATTGTTAAACGTTCTTTAAGGACGACGCTCTTCAATTAAGTACTTTTTCCAAGAAACGCAAGAAGGTAGTCGAGGGTCTCCAGAATAACGTTCTTGAGCTAAGCCGCAGTTCCAAAAGACTTAAGAAGATGAGCGAAGGTTCTTAGACGGCCCTTTAAGACAAAGCGCTTTCAAATGTTTATATGCAACGCATATTAATTCTGATTAGATGTTACGGCGTGCTAGGGACTAGTTCCCTCTATATAACAAAGAGGCCACCCTTCTCGAAATCCTCTACTACTAGCTTAAAACAGTATATCGCATCCTCTATATCGATAATATTACTCAGCTCCTTTCCCGCAAGTATCATGTGGTCGTAAAATGAACTACAAAGACCAATCCACTATACATTTCCAAGGTCTGAAAATATACGCTTAGCTCCAACCCACTTAGGATCACTCTATTGACGTAGTATATCCTTCCAGATATCCTCGTCGGCATCTCTATCCTTGTAGTACTTGGCACCCCACTTCCACCTGTTTCCGTCCTAGTCACGGTCCTTCGCCTCCTCGTACGCATCTTGTACTTATTTTCGAAGCGTTGCACATAGCGTCGACTTTAAGTCGGCAAACTGAGTGGCCTGCGCTTGGGTAGAAGCCATCGCTAGTATCGATGTGAGGGCGGAGTGCGTATAACTCTACGCAATATTAGCTATCGTTAAATTTCTTATGGCATTACGTACTTTGTGGTTAGGATTAACGTTGGAGTTGTGGCAGATTCTGTGCAGGCAGACTTGAGTTTTGGTGCTACCCATGGTTTTGGGTCAGCCCACTATGGGGTAATGTGGGTCCAGCTGGATAATCGCTCGTTCCGCGAAACGAACATTTTATTGCATGTCGCAAAAAGGGCATTCATGGTCCCAGCGTACCTACGGATTTGAAGGTTGCAGCTCAAATTGAAGGTGGCGAGATCTTGATCCAGCCTAGCAAGAAAAGGATAGTATAACCTTAGCAGATGGCACTGGTGCCTACTTCGCAAGCCAGCGAGAATATACGTATTCATCCCCATTTTCAAGATTATGCTTCTCGGAATACTGAGAAGAGTGACGCAGGTTGTCACGCATCTTGGCGAAGGAAATATAGACCTCCCTAGGCACCGAATAGTCTTCCAGGTGTATCAGAGGGGAGGTCTTCAAGACCAGGAGCGCTCCATGGAGAAAATTTTATTAATGAGAGAAATAGATGCGAAGAGTTCAATATATTTTGTGAAGATGTTGGTCCCAAATTCGGGACGGGGGAGGGCGGCACCCTTTCCGATGAGAGAAATCCGTACAAGCGCCTCTGAAATTATTGACATACAGACTGAAGAGTTTGATGCCGACGAGTTCACTTGACAGAAACGTTATCCTAACAGTTAAAACGGATTAACAAGTCGCGGCCATCAGCTTGTCCCGAAAGCAAGCCGATAAGGACGAAAGTCCACAGACATTGAAGAACTTCTCGCCCCGGATGAAACCCCGATTCACATATCATCGCCGAGATCCAGCAATTTTCCAAAGAAAGCTCTCATATTTTCAAGCTGTGCTTGGTATTGTCGTGTTTCCGCATCGGTCTCTTTTATCCAGGTAGTAGTTGACTGGAGCAAGGCCTTGGCGGGTCGGTAGGAAGGATGACGGTCGATATGTTCAATAAATTCCCTCGCACCCTGAACATATTTCTCGAGAGCATTCCTTGCCTTGATGCATTCTTGTTCCAGAAGGTCATGTTCGAATCTTCTAGCTGACTCGATCATCCTCGAAATTTCTTCCTCTGAGGTCTGTTGCGCCCATATGAATTTCATCTCATAGGGAATTCTTGATCCCCGCTCCTGAGCAGTGACTTTCAGGGTCTCTCCGTGTCTGCCGTTGACATGGATTTCAATGATGACCGAGGTCTGATCTTTTGGTGCTGGTGTAATAGGAAGAGAAATGGTTCCCACTAACTGATTGTCTTTGGGTCGTCGCCTTTCGCCTTCATACAGGGCAAAAGTGAACCACTTCTGGTTATTTTCAACATTAGAGAGTAAGTGGGATTTCCGTAGTGGCACAACGGTGTTTCGAACAACGACCCTTTCCACCACTCCATTGCCTTCCGCCGCGACTGACAACGAATGTGGATAAACATCAAGTAGTAGGAGGCACTTCATACGATCCAAGCGGGCTTCCGGCTTCAGAGAGAATAAAGATGCAAATACTGAAGCACCGTAGGTTGCGGCCTCATCGACATTCGATAATTTGGAAAAAGGTTTGCCGTTAAAGAAATCAGAGACAGCTACCTGAACCATGGGTATTCGAGAAGCACCCCCTGCAAGAATAACTTCATCGATTCGAGACTTATCGAGATCTGCGTCTGCCAAAGCTCGTTGAACCCTGTCCAGCAGGAGTTTGGGCAAGTCACTGCAAATTTCCTCGAAATCTCCACGCGATATTGGTACATCAAGATCCCTCCCGCCGAGAAACGAGTTGAGATGAATTGTTGTCGAGGTTCGGAAGGAGAGATCGTGCATAGCTGTCTTGCAAGCAGCTTGAAGTTGACGTAGGACACGAGGATTATCGAAAGTGTTGAGAGCTGCCAACCTCGGCGTTGCTTTTGCAATGTGGTTGACGACACGACGAACGAAAAAGTCGCCGCCCAAGTCGTCTGTATGGTCTGCCACAGCTCGTTCATCGATGTAATCACCATCGATTCCCGCGAGTGTGATGTCAGTTCTTGCTGAGCCGACATTGATAGCCATTACTGTTCGGTCTTTCTGGCTCCCAATAGATGAGGTGATGTATTCATGAGCGATAATACAAGCGGTCGAATCACTTAGCATGGCCCAGAGCTGGAGATTTGCCACAGAAGCAGCGGCTTTGACCATTTCGCGCTGGGAGAGACTCATTCCTGACGAGAAAGTTATGACAGCACCGGAGACTTTCCCTTGAAGGTAGTTCTCTGCAATTCTCTTTACATGGGCCAGGATGACCGCAACTATCTGAGAATAGCAGAATTAGTTTACCTCTTTTGTATAATTCAAGTGAGCTTGTCCTAGAGTTGTTGGGACACTTAGAGCTCGAGGAGAACATCATGTAGAAACAACACGCTAATAGGATAGTGCTCCGAGGAAGACGACTTACCTCCAATGGTCTGAGACATATATCCTGCTTTCTATACCGAACTTTGATAAGAGCTTCAGTTCTAGCCGAGACAATGTCGAATGGTAGTAGAGCAAGTTTCCGTTGCAGGTCAATGTCTTTGAGACTCCAACCAAGCCAACGTACAGGATCTGCAATAGTATCCCTCGGATTGGAGATTGCTTGGCTCCTGGCTGCTTGGCCAACCAATACCGTGTGATCGGTGAAAGCCACACACGACGGAATGGCATTCTCTCCCTCATCGGGTATCATCTCGACTCGGCCATTACGAAATATACCGACAGACGTCTTGGAGGACCCTAGATCGATGCCAATGGCAAAGTCGTCAACGGCCTTGCTGTATTGGGACATATTCACTATCTCTGCGAGACTTAGCATGCGTATATAGACTGACTGGAAGGGGAGAGCAAGAGCGGCACGGGGGGTTGCTTACGTCGAGATTGCTACATGCAAAAGAGCAAGTCAATGATAAATGTATCGTTGGTCGCAATTATTGTTTGAGATGGTGTCCGTTTTATCGAAGCAACTCGGCCGAGTCGTAAGACTGTATTGACAAGAAGAACGGTAGAAGTCTACTGTTGCTTTCAGAATGTAGAGGTTGCTCCAGGCCTCCAGCTTCCGATTGAGAGATGGCCGAGCCTCGTTGCAAAAAGGTGAAAACACAAAACAGCAAAGAAAGATGCACACCAGGCAATGGCGAGGTTTCTTGAATCTAATTACTGAACGAGAGGGGTAACCTTAGCTCGTCGTTTAACGTGTGTTGTTGGCAAAACGGACATAGGCAGGCAAGGCTGGGAAGCTGATAGAACTATACATGAATGGCTGTGATGCACCTTGGAATTTGGAAGGCTAACTTGATAGCTAGTCTCCAAAAGGAGGTGGCTGCCCCTAGCAGAAGAACAAGCAGATTTGAAGCAAACAATCATCACCAGGTAATGCTGGAAGTGTTGAGAGGCTTGTCTCAGTTTCCGTCAATTATGTGATGTATCAGAAGTCGCTCTCGAAAACTACAATTGATTTCGGTATACGGTATCCCCTTCGAGCCCAAACCGCACAATCAGCCTTGCCTCCGCCTCGTCCTCTCCAAATAGAAAACACCACTCCCTCTCCTCACTCCTACCTCAATGTCCGCACCCACCATCCTCCGCCATATCCACCTCCCGGAAATAACACCTTTCGCTCTCGCCCAATCCCCATCCCAACACCCGTCTACACAACCGGCAGACGAGAACACGACTCTTTGACACCCGCCTAAATCTCCCTCTTAAAAGCACTTTTTCTACCCGAGAAGAAATCGTGGTATAATCCAAGACAACAACTTGAATGGGCAGATATCGTACAGACGCTTAGAGGGGCCAGACTACGTTTCATGGGCCGGGGCAATTGGTTATATATTCTACTTTGGATTTGAAGAGTCAGTTCCCGGACGAGTATGTTGGCATTAGGAGAGGAGAAGAAGCTATGGAGAGGTGGGAGTCCGGGAAGGGAAGCGAGTCAGAAGTGGGCGAAATGGATTTTGGGTGACGGGGAGGAGGATAGGGGGCGGGAAATAGAGATGGCAGAAGATGGGAGATGGAATACGAAGACGAAAACGGCGAAGCAATTGAGAGCTAGGATGAAGCCTAGTATTGTTGGGAGGGCCTGGGTTAGGGAGCTCGCGAGAGGACTGTATGGTGACGAGTATGTTGGCATTAGGAGAGGAGAAGAAGCTATGGAGAGGTGGGAGTCCGGGAAGGGAAGCGAGTCAGAAGTGGGCGAAATGGATTTTGGGTGACGGGGAGGAGGATAGGGGGCGGGAAATAGAGATGGCAGAAGATGGGAGATGGAATACGAAGACGAAAACGGCGAAGCAATTGAGAGCTAGGATGAAGCCTAGTATTGTTGGGAGGGCCTGGGTTAGGGAGCTCGCGAGAGGACTGTATGGTGAGGGTGGTGAGGAGAAAGTGCAAAAGGTTGACTTGAAGGATATAGAGGATGTTGATGATGAGATATTGAGGCCCTTGGTTCAACGCAGACGGAGGAGGATAATCCCAGAAGGTGAGGAGGAACTGCTTCGTTTCGGGGAGGAAGAACTGCGTCAAGAGGAGGAATTGCTTCGAAGCCACAACTGAGTCCATGTCCCATTTCTGGGGGATATTGAGTGTTTTAGCTATAGATGAGCTGGAGTACGCCTAGTCATACGGTCCCCGGACGATTGCCAGCGAAGTGGGGAGGTGATGGACATTCGTGCCTCACCGGTGGGCAGCTAACTCAAAAGCCTCGAGAACTGCCACAAGAACTGTACAACAAGTCACGAATTATGTCTCACAATGCAGGCCAAGAGAATAACATCTACGACTTTAAAACGATAAGACTGAATGAGACTTTGATCCTGATGGAAATTCATGCTCGTTTTATTTATTATAGAGATCAATGGGTTTCTCTGAACTCCAACTAGTACTTAAAGACCATCAAATCTCTCATGGTCCCATTATTCGCTCAATTATCATCCTTTACGAGTCTTTGCTTTCCACGCCCAATTCGATCACCCAAAGAGATTTCTCTTGCCTTGCGATGCAACCCATTGACGAAGTCACCCCTGTCCCCTCCATTCCGAGCACGAGCCTGATCTTCAAGTTCGAATCGGACCTTCTCCCGCTCGACAATTGCTGCCAGTCGCTTCTCTCGGTCCAAATCTAACTTTGAGGCGTCCTGCTGCATTGCAGCCAGCTTGCGTTGTCGTTCAGCTTCCATGCGCGCTACTTTGGAGCCGGCGTGATTATTGCAACGGCCTTCATTCAGTACGCCCCAAGAGATGAACACTCAATTGACCTGCTGACAAATCCTTTACCAGTCTTCTAGACCCAGCTTACAGCGAGATTGGACCCCTCACATGTGTGGGAATGACTGGTGGCTGGGCGAGCTATTCTTGGCCGCCTGCTATTGTCCTCATCACTACCATGCTCATCTTCCTCTTGGACTTCGCCGCTGAGCGATATGTCGAGATCAAATATGGTTACGCAGATGCCTACCCTGACGTCGAAGGCATCATCACTGAGCCAGGAAACAATAGTGGTGCCAAACAACGATCTTCTCACCAACACCTTGACTCAGGCAATCAAGACGACCAAATCGTACACGGTCGGTCAGGCTCTTCAACCCTGCAGGTCCATACCCAAGACAAAGTCGACTTGGACAGAGGCAGCAATCGTGAACACGGCATTGAACTTACCAAGCTGTCTATCGAGGCTGAAGAACGCTCCTTTCGAACGCAGATTGCGGCGTTCTTAATTCTCGAATTTGGCGTCATCTTCCACTCGGTCATCATCGGTTTGAAGCTTGGGACTGCAGGGAGCGAGTTTTCGACATTATACCCTGTAATAGTCTTCCATCAGGCATTTGAGGGTCTCGGTATTGGCGCACGTATGTCAGCTATTCCATTCCCGAAGCGCCCAAGTTGGCTTTGCTGGCCTCTGTGCGCTGGCTATGGCTTAACAACTCCGATCGCCATTGCTATTGGCCTTGGTTTGCGCACCACCTACAACAGTGGCTCTTTTACGGCAAGTGTCATCTCTGGGGTCCTTGATTCAATCTCGGCAGGCATTCTCATCTATACTGGTCTGGTGGAGCTGCTGGCTAGGGATTTCTTGTTTAATCAGGAGAGAACAAGAGATAGTAGACAGCTGGCTTTTATGATCACATCCCTATTTATCGGCGCTGCATTAATGGCATTATTGTCACGGGACCACGTGTCGAGAATCACATGACAACGCGATGACTCACACGAAGCATGATATATAGACGCGTGCCTGCCTTGTTTAATATCTCTTTCATTTCCTCGCGCTACGTCTTGTATCTAGAATCAATACATACCTTGACTCAAACCCTCACAATTATTGGGGAAGTGGGCATAAGTGCGTCTTGGGGAATTGCACCTTGGTGGGACAGAATGTCCCCAACGCGCGTGATCCCTCTGCCATTTACGACTGGAAGATGAGAAAGAGTGGAGAATCAACTTGGAAGAGAAAGTCACAGGTAACTTTTGTTGCCAAAACATAGTTTTGATTGGGCATGTTACGTAAATGTTAAGGCTTATCTGTTGCCTGTCCCACGACATTGGTTCTTACTGCGTGGGGTCTACCCAATTAACGATGAGTGCTTCCACACGTTCCCGAATGAGGTTGTTTTTCTCGCAGTGCGGGGTTTCTCGTCAGAATCCTACATCCGATCACCCTGCTTTATTTAACCTTCGATCCATCCCGGAATTCTTCATGATCTACGCATAAAAACCATCTGCAGTATAAGATCGCTTGACGAAAAACACATACTTGCTCTCTGTTATTTCATCAGCCACCTCGAATATCTCATCGCGAAAATGGGTCCATGCTCTTGCTGCACTCATTCTGGTGAATGTGACAACTGCGGCTGCGCAACCTGTGGCGTAAGTGATATACCCTTTGTCTTCTTGAAGACCGAAAGGGTGCTAAAGAATATTACCTTATAGCATTAACATCTCCACGCAATGTACCTCTATATTACGGTTCACGTAAGAATTCTGATAAGAAGTTGGAAGTCCTTGTCTAATGTACACACTTAATTGCAGACTTCGCCAGGCATGTGATGTGGGCTTGTATGGACAAAGATAGCTGCTTTCGAGACTGCCAAGAGTTGTGATGAGTGTACGGGATGGAATTAGGTTGGGTAATTATTGGGAATACTTGGGGCTTTCTGGGTTCTTTGCCTTCCGTTTTACTATAGTTCTAGCATGATGGCACAGTCAACGATGGAGTAGTTTAAATGATGAAACCTCATCTTTGTTCTGACCTAACCAAGGGAATTGTGACCAACGCTCAACCTCGACATATCCCAAGCAGCCTGTGCAGGTTGAATATTGCTCTCGATCCATGGCAACCCTTGGAGTGCAGGAGCAGATGCCTCGATTGATGCCTTCGCCTTCAATACCTCCTCAAAGAACGCCTGCTCAGACACAGGACCACTGTGTACGTTCCCCGCGCGTAACGAGATACGTTAATGTAGTGGAATCTCATGCACGATTTCTGTGCTTCTGTTTGCACTCGTCATTAGCACCTTGAAAGTCGGACTTGCTTAGCTCTCGTCGCCAGCTATTAATTGGAGTATATGAACGACTGATCGCAAGTCTTCGGTAGAGTTATTTATCCTTGTTTCGTACTCGGAAAGGCCGTCAATAATGCAGAATACAAGTGCTCCTCTGGGAATCTGCTGGACAAGCCGCTTAAACAAGTGACATAAAGCATCGAGCTTGTGACTCTTTAAATCATCGTATAACTATTACTGACCCAGTATCTCAAGATTTGATTCTAGCGTATTAGGATATAGTAGCAGTTGATAAATAAGACTTCGGAGTAATCCGTGAGGTCCTCGAGGAGAATCATCGAATGTCATATGCTGACCACAGAAGAAGTGCAGCACAATGGTCGATTGGAGCTTGACGACACTGGCGATGAAGGTGGCACAGAAGACCGACATTAGAGAAGTCTTCCCTATTTTTACTTGATCGAAGTGGCCATCGACCAGAAGGACGTCTGATCTGCCTCCTCCCAGCCAATTTTTGAAGCTTCCAAGGGTCATGAGCCAACGGTCATTTGGACTCCACAGATCTCGGCCTGCTGGGGTTTATTCTCGCATTCAACTCTTCGTCATCGCTCTCGGCGCTTCCGTGAATGGTCTTCGTTGCCAGGTTTCGTCTGTAGATTTCGGGGCTGTTGGTAGAAGCTGGCAGAAGACGGTGAGTCAATGACTGATCTCTTTGGCTGGTTCAGCTTGCAGATCTTACCTGTCATCATAACCTCCTCCATCCTCCTGGCCCAAGAGATGGTAAGTTTCTCCCGATCACTGCAGCATTCAGTCCGTTGTGGTTTCCAGACCCTCGAATGGAGAGCGAAGAAGTCGGAGTTGAAGCTCTCATTGTATCCAAGTCAGGTTCGCCCGCACTTGCTGCTGAATAGGTTGATGACAGAAGCGTCACCCTTTGAGGCTCTTCTCCCCATAGATTCAAGAAGAGGAAGTCCTTCTTGTGACTTGTTTTCCTCAACTCCGATCGTTCTTCCCATCGTTGAGGCCTCCTAGAAGAATAGTCAATGAGTGGATGGGGAACGGTTGAGCGAGAACTTCTTCCCTAGCATTTCTGCAATGTCCTAGCAATATCTGGGCAAAACTCGCAGCAATTCGCAGGCTCTTCTCTCAACGGTATGGAGATCAAGTCATATACCACGGTTCATATTGGCAGATTCCCCTTGACCTATACGACAGCTGCTTTGTAGTCTCCAGATCCTCAGATTAAGCAGGAAGAAGTTGGAGTTGAAGACTGCACTCTAGACAAGCCAAACCTGTGCATTTGCTGCCGAAGGGCTCGAGGGAACTGGCGGTGCCCTCCTCCCGCCTCAAATCATTGTCTTGGTCTTGGATATAAGGAAGCTAGCATGTTGACGTCTTAAGTCGTAGTACGTGACGCATGTGGCTGTCCCATCAAAGTATGAAAAGGTTCGATTCGACGAATTCTATATTCGAGAGCGTGAAGGAAGAATGGCTGAGTTTCGAGTTAGGGAAGGGAATGAATGACTGCTACAGAAGTAAATGGATTCGTCTGATTGTGGGAGAGGCGATACTGCGGAAGCCGGAGGGTTTCGTCTAAAGACTTGTGGAAGGGCGGACTTGCTGCTGCAGACACTTGACCTCGGGCGAAGAGTTCCTGAGATGACCTGCAGAGAAAAGCGAGTTAGAGTACGAATTTCCGACTAGGCAGATGGGAAATACACCCCAGCTCATCTTGGATAAGGCATCTCTTCTATCGGAAGGATGACTTATCGACCCTTGGGTAAGAGTCCCAGGCTGATTGTTTTACCCGCATGCTGCGCATCGTGGAGCTGGCTCCAGAACCGGAGGTGAGGGTCAGATTCTGAGCGTGATGCCATATTCTGATCGCGAGCCGAATCTGAGGTCCACCTGACGAGAAGTTGGAGATCGTTGAACTGAGCTGAACACCAGATACTGAGTAGGAGCAGAATTGGGATGATTGAAGAGGAATTGGACGTCGCCGGAACTAGAGGTCAAAGCCAGATCCTGAGCAGGAGTAGAATCGGGAGCTTGTGAAGGGCAGATGATGAGCACTACAGTAGTACAGTACAGCTATGAGAGCAGAATCCATATTCCGGGGGGTTAGCAGCGATGGCGCAAGCATTGAGCCCGCTGCCAAAGCTCAGATTCCGCAGCATCGCACTGCTAACAAGCAACAGGGCAGCAGTGCTCACACTTAGGCAACCTCAACAGCAGTCCGGACAAATGCATATCCACTACATCTACGAGACGATCCGAATGCTACGGAGGAACGGGAACGTGATAGTAATCATGTGGATCCCCGCGAGCGAAGAAAACGAGCTCAAGAAGTTTGCCAAGGAAAAAGCACAGGAGGCGACCCGATCTGGGGCCCTCCCGCAAATACGCCTACCCGAAATGAAATCAACAACGCTCAAACGAGCAGCGCTTGGTGGCATGGAAGAAGGAGGGCATGGTTGCTGGGTGAACTTGGTACTTCCATCTTTTGGATGGATGGAGAGAGTTTGCTTGCTTCGGGTTCGTCTGTTCCTTATTGACGGAAGAGCTGCGTTATTGAGGATCTTTTCGTGTTGGCGAAAGGTCGCTAAATCGGCGCCGTTCCTCGACCGCTGAGCCGCAAACGTGATGCGAACAAGGGTCTTTTCAAAAACAAAAAAAATCTTGTGACTCACCCTCGACTCGGTTTGCTCCGGCGACATTGGTTGGTAAGTTTTCACCTGCATTGCGTTGTGTTCGCGGAACCTTCCTGTAAAGATTGTCCGTACCGAATTAGAAAGAGGATATTTCGGAGCTCACGAGCCAACGAATTTGCTTTGCCTCCCAACCAGTTCGCTGGTGTCCAAGGCTGTCGGGCCACCACAAGCGCTTGGCTCCTGAGACTTCGATGTCTCAACTTCTAAGCGTATATAAATGATTGGAAATGATTGGGATACAGCTATATAATTTGTTCTTAATCCATTTCCTCCAGCCATTAGGCCTTTGCTGTGTAACTCCTCGATTTCTGAACATTCTCCAACCTGCCTTTGTGGTTCCCGCACCAATAATCCTCGCTATTAACTGCGAATAACCATGAAAGACAAATAACCTGACATTGCCAATAATCTAATCCCAGTTGCTCTATTTCCCAGACATTAACTCTTAGCCTATTTTGGGGCGGATCTCTGGTAGCCGGCGAAAGGGTTTGGCTTGGAGAGGATCACGAGCTTTCTCGACACGGTACTGAGCGGCTGCAAATACATTCGCGTTCATTTGCAAACCTCTCGGTTTTGTTTGTGCAGTCCGAGTTGTCAGGGAGGAAGGAGCTGGGGGCGGAGCTCTCGCGGCAGCGATTGTAGGAGAAGGACTGGTGGTGAGTCCTGCTCCGTCGAAGTGCTTGACAAGCATCTGTGCTGCAGAAGCACGTTCTTCCGGGTTGACGATCGCCATTTCCGAATCCACCTTAGAGGCTGCAGACAAAACTGCCCGCTGGACCTCGGCAACAGTCTTAAACCGATTCGACCTCTGACGAAACTCTCCTGCATCCAATATCCACATCATCGTGACAAAGAGTTCCCAAACGTCTACTTTATGTGTCTGAACCCCTTCATGAAGCATCTCGGGGGGCATATAAAGGTAGGTGCCGGCAAATGTTGCGGCGTCAATAATACGGTTGCAGAGTCCAAAATCTCCGAGCTGGAACTGATATTGACCGTCCGGCTGCGATATGTAGAGAATGTTCTCTGGCTTCACATCTCGATGAACGATGCCCTTCCATGCAATACAGTCAAGCGCCTGTAGCATTTGCGGGAAGACGGAGTTCGCAACGGCAGACGCATCGGCTCCGCTCTCGACTAATGATTCCAAGGTCCCTTCTTTCAGGCCCATAAATATCTCCACCTGTGGTTCGTCCTAGCCTTGTGACGTGATATAATCGACGATGTGTGGCTAGCACAGATATCAGTTTCATGTGTATAAGAGGTTGAAGAAAGCTTGCTTACGTGGCTTATCTCAGAAAGAGTTTCGACTTCGCGCTTTAAAGCATAATACAATGATTGTTTCCAGTCCTCTTGTTTTGATGCTCTCGTAGATCGCTCCAATATCTTAACGGCCATGAACTTCCCCGAGTCCACGTCGATGGCTTTGTGTACGGTTCCAAACTGCCCGGATCCAAGCTTAGGTCCCACGGAACTATACATTGGATAGGCGGGCTTTGCAACAGCGTTTTGGTTAGTGGGATGGAAACACATAGAGTACGCTGGTCCTAGTCCACTTGGTCTGATCCCGATGGCGAAGGACTTAAACTTGGCTGAGAACTGTGGTTGGTATTTGTTTGAATATTCGCGCTCCTATGCTCGGTATTATCGTTTTGTGCGCGGTAGAAGAGGGTGGTGGACTAGGTGATACGCCTCGTTCGCTTTCGTTATGGTAGGTAGATTGGAAGACGTTTTCGGAGGAGCGGGGAGAGGGGTCGCGCATGGATATCGATATAGGCTTTCCTTTCGATGAGGAGGGTTCGTTGTCGGTATATTGGGAGAGAAGGGGAGCTTGGTCGTGTGAGGAAGGGCGGAAGAAAGCTGGGACGAACCGAAGGTGGAAATACTTTATGGGCCTGAAAGCAGGGACCTTGGAATTATTGGTCGAGAGAGGAGTTGATGCGTTGCCGTTGCGAACTCCGTCTTCCTGCAAATACTATAGGCGCTTGACTGTATTGCATGGAAGGGCATCGTTTAATAGAGTGAGACCAACCGCTTGAATTTGTTTTGGCATCCTTTTCCCGTAGCCGGAGCCATATCCGTAAGAATGCCATGCGATGTCAAGCCATTCCCAATACCCGTATCTCCTGTGCCTTGTGTATGCTTTTCGATCTTGAGCGCTGCCGTCGGCTTGATGTTCGCTTTGGCACCCCTGCAGATTGAGACGGCGTATTGTGTGAGGATCCACCGCGCTTGTGACCTTTCTTCTGCCTTTCGTCTACAGACTTTGCAGACTTGACAGACCCTTTGCGCCTAATTCCTGGCTGTCGATTGGGAGGCACCTTTGGTGATTGAACTGCTGCTGGGTTTGCCTGCGATGGCTGCGTATTCTCATCTCGTTGCGGGGGCCGAGGAGTTCCCCGGAAAAATGACGTGGCTCCCGTTCGTGTCCAATCCATAGTAGTAGGTGCTGCGGAGTAAATTGTTGTCGTTCCGTTTACCTGGTTCGTGAGGGGTGACGACACTCCAAAGCTCGACGGTGTTATACCGTTCCGAGGGACTTGTAATGCGTGAGCCGGCTGAGGAAAGAAGGCGTCAAGGAGGTCGCGAGCCGTTGGGCGTTGATCAGCGACATCGGTGAGCATTGGCGCCATCTGAGGTGCATGCTGGTTTGCAAGTGTCTGGAGGTGCTAGTACCACTGCTGCCAGTTTTGCCATGTAACCCGTGGCTCTGTTTCTAGTAAGGATCCTTGCAAACACACCACGACAGTCGCACCGAGCGCGTATATGTCGACCTTTGGCGTCTAGTCACCGCTCATCCAAACTTCAAGTGCCATGTAAGATGGGCTTCCAGCTATAGTCCTTGATGTGTCGACGAACTTTGCTACGCCAAAGTCCGTCAAGAAGAAATCGTTGCCCCGGAAGAAGATATTCGCAGGCTTTATATCTCGATGGATGATTTGTAGCTCGCGCGTGTATACATAGTCTAGTGCGAGTAAGATCTGGTGTAACACCGTCCCCATCGTCTCTTTGATCGCCTCTTATCCTTGATCTTTATGCCGTTGAATCCAGTCATGCAAACTACTTTCATAAACGGGTATAAAGATTTCGACGGGCCGCTTAAAAGTCTCAAAGCCTTGAGCGTGCGTATATGGCACGATATGAGCCTAATTGGCCGTCAGCGTAAAGCAAGCCGAATTGAGCGGGCGAGAGACTTATATAGTTTACTTCTCGAACTATTTTTACTTTTTTCTTAATCCTCTCCTTGAGATCCTTCTCTTTTGCTACGTCCCACTGCGGTATCGGCCCCTTGTAAGCCATGATTTTGCAAGTATAGTGTTCACTGGTATTAGTGTCGATAACCTCGTACACTCGGCCCTGATTTCCTTGTTTAAGCTGTTTGACCAGTCTATATATAATCTCATCTTCCTCTTTATCTTCGCTTAGAGGCTGAACCCGAGTATTGTAAGTATAGGTAGACATCGATGTACGGGATTGCAGGTCGAATTCCTCAAATCGGTCGAGAGTACCCTTATATGTCCCTTCGTACTCTTCAGGGACTGGTTCGCGGACGAACGCCATCCTCTCCTCTGCGAATGCCTCAACATCTTGTTCGTTCCGAATTATTCTTGGTATAAGGCGAAAGGTCGCACGACCTATCGTAAAGTTCCACTAGGTGAGTGGCACGACGCATATCCGAGGGCTTTGCCTTATTAAATTAGGTATGTCTTCATTCCAGAGCTTTGTATTGCTGCGCGAAGATATGTCATGAAGGAGGACTTCCCCAGTTGCCCGATCGACATCGAAGTAACACTGATCATCTATTGACCAGTGTTTGCCGAGGATCACATCGTTCGTCTCGCGCATTCGACCGAATCGTGCAAGCTTCCCGGGTACGAAAGGGGGTTGTAGGAAATCAGCGTCACCCCTTGTATGGCGGTGGGAGGAATCGTTCCATAGAACCACGTCGAACGCTCAAGTTTTCCCCACAAATTTCCTTAATCAGTAGGGCAGAATCTTGGGGGTTGACGCTGATTTCTTACAACCCCCTTTTGTACTTTCGACGGCTGATCGAGGCTAATCCGCAAGAATGGCCTCGATGGATCATTTGGATTGTCGCGTCTTCGACTGCGGTTAGCCTAGTTGCGAACGACCTCGTCGGCATAAATATCCTGGGGAACAAGACAGAAGACAGTCCCAGGCCCGTTCATTTTGGGAACGCATTTTAACGAAGGAAGTAATAGGAATTGGAATGGGTGGGAGTTATGTAGATGAAGGCGAGTTGGGGGGAGGGTTTCGGGTTGCAGAATGCTTCCGCCCGTGCTAGTTAATTGGCTCATTGGCAGCCGCTTCTGCTGTCCTTCTTGTGTCGTTGTACCTTCAGTCTCCCCCTGCTACCGCTAAACATTCATTCAACTCCCTCCCTTCCATGAATCTTCAAATTCGTGACTTCTCCCAAACCCATCATTATAGTGTTCCTCAAGGTGAAGTGCAAATACCGACCAAATATTCGCAAGTCTGGATGGTTGAGTGCATGCCGGCTCATGCCTCAACTTGTTCTGTGTGTAGTGATTCTGCTGTGATGGTGACAGTTCTATCGGAAAACGTAGACTGCTTATGTGGGCAAGGGACTCGTAGTCTGCAGTGGCGCTAAGAGAGGCGTGGGGGGAGCGCATCGTAGCTTCTGTTCTGTGTATAGTGATAGAGTTGCTGCGTACAAGATCGAGATCGTAGCGACATCATCGGGGGAGACTGATCGACTAATAGTGTGGGCATCACTTTTAGCCTGATGTTGGGAGGCGGGGCAAGTTCCTCTCCGTGTTCTGTGTGTGGTGATAAGTCGTGCGTCGAGATCGTGTGGTCCGGTTGTCGTCACTTGCTTGAAGATTTTGGGAGACTTGGATATTGAGTGAGGCTTCGGGTCTCTGGTGAAACGTGCTGCAAATGCTATGTACTGTTGACAATAGTACCGCGGTCTCAGGTTCCTATGTTACTGCTGAGTGTGAAGCCTATCCCGTGGAAGGAGAAGGGCCATTTCTCGTGGTTGTTTTCGGTGCGTGCTTGGTGGAAGTGACAGGTGTCCCTTCAGATCGATCAGAACGGGCGCTCGCTGGGCTAGGCATGCCAAAAAGGAAAATGCCTAGCCCAAGAGGCTAGTTCTGACCCTTCTGAGGGACTTTCGAGATGCTTTGAGGTGTGCTTTCCAAAAATTTGATTCGTGCTTTTTGTGATGTTTTCTCGTTACGAAGTCTTACCCAGCCACTATATTGTCAACTCTAGTCACGTGTATGGCGTAAGGTCGATTGAGACTCTTGTGTTATTGGACGCTGAAACGGTGGTGAGCTTTGCGGGGAAATGAACAGGCAGTCTACTTAGCGTTGGGTGCCAGCGTTCTTTGAGACACATTTGAATTCACAACCAACCTTGACATAAGCTCCTCTTAAATTTGATGATGGGGTGGGTATACTAATCCAATTACTGCTGCTCTTCTTGTTTCAACTGACGAAGCAAATAGTGAGGCGTATTGTTCGCGTTGCAAACGAAAGTTCTCCTCGCAGCAGGCATTGCAACAGCATTACGATGATTCCGCGAGCCATAATCGGTGTGAGGTCTGTGGATTCGATGGATCCACATGGGAGAAATCATTAGAACATCACCGGACGACAAAACATCGAGTCGTATGCCAGGGCTGCGACGATGGAGAGGGAATGATATGGGTTCCTGGGTCGCAGGAGTATCTCGATCATCTGAAGGAGCAAAATGTTTGCAAAACTTGCCAGATGCACTTCGAAAGCACTAGCAACCTTGATAATGTAAGCGAAGCCTTGTCTTTTCGAAACTTACGTTTGACACCGGCTTTAGCATCAAATGGTGCATTTGGAACGATCGATTGAATGTCACGGTTGCTACCGAACATTCAGAACCTATCCCGCGATGATAATACACTTAGAGTCCGGCGCATGCGACTCCGAGATTGATATGATCGATTTAAATGAATCTGCCGCCATGTGTTTCCAGTGGAAGGCATATCTTGTGGAAGAGTATCGGGATAAGCTGCTTAGTTGTCGTGACCTATCATTTGAGTATAGCGAGACAGTCTATCCATTCAAGTGCCCAGAATGCGATACTGTTTTTACAAGGCTATCAGGTCTATTTCAACACGCGTACAGCAAGGCGTGCAATCAAGATTTGAATAAAGGCAAGATAGGTAAATTGGTCAGATGGCTAGAGGTGCAGCACAGCGGGAGTGGGAGTGAATAAGCGGATGGCAAGACACTGGGTGTGTAGCAACTTATGGTCGCTCTCAAGATATCATTGAATGAAAATTGAGGCAGTTCGTCCCTATAAAATAAAGCCTTGGGAAGTCAAGAACTTTGCCAGTATGTCTGCAAGCCATCAGTCCGTATCTTACGCTTTGAAAAACTGTTTGATCTCCATACAACGAATACCACATTCTCTCCGCTACTTTACTAAGTCCTATTTCCGGGCAAGATCCTTAAGAGGCGGTTCCCATATTGTCTCTTCGGAACCATCCGGAAATCGGGCAATCATCCTAGGAATCTGATGAATGACTCGTAGATCTATGTCATTTAGCGGCTGGTTAGTACGCAACTTCTCCAAAGAGCCAGTGTCGATCGCTTGCATAAGTGCAGGAAACCTGGCCTGGAGTTCTAGACATATTTAGAATACTGAAAGCTTTCATCACACTCGGGTAGCACGTACTGGACATCTCTTCTCGGAGGCTGAACCCTTCTTCGTGTACCCCTTCGAGTCCTTTGCAATCATAAACCTTTTTCAACACGGCTTCAACTGGCCCCAGAAGCGCTTCTTTCACATCCGTGTAAACATGCCCCATGCCCAAGTGTCCTTCATATCGAACTACCACGACATCTCCTCTCCAAAACAACCGGTTCGGCGGAGGCACAATATCCAATATTCGCCTGCAAGTCTCGTTGAGGGGTAAGGTCGAAGATACGGTGTAATATAGACAGTATTGGCCGAAAGCTGCGAGATCCTGTGAGGGAAAATAGGCCCGGGCTATAGGGTCAGTATTGTTGTTTTCCTTTATGTCAACGTGAAATGATGCTATGGCTCTCTGTTGATAGCCACCGTCTAGCCAAGTTTTAAGATCAGGGATAGGATCGTAGAACTCTGCCAATCCATTATCGACCATATCATTGTCGTCTCGTTCCTTGATGTTGTAGCTCACAAGCCTGACCCCAGACCCATCAGCAGGGAGGAGTAAAGCTTTAGCTTTACTCGGCTGACTTGTCATTATATGGTGGGCAGGATAATGGTGGAATAGAAGCTCTCGTAGCGCGGTTGCAGCACACTGTTTGGTATTGGAGAATCGATCGTAGGTGCCGAAGGTAGGGTCTTGTACACACGGATTGAAGATCTGTGAGTCTCGAAGATTGATGGTGCGGGCGGAAAGACGTCAAAAGAAAGTTAAGTCATTCAAAATCTACTCATCGAGCAACTCGCAACAAGTAAAAGTGGGGTTTACCCAGCCACTGTTTCCAAGACTGGTCATGTGTGTGGCGTAAGGGCAAGATTCTCGAACATTCCATCTGCAAGCAGGGCGGCAGCACCCTGAAGCCTGGACAGTGGAGCGCTGGCACTCGTCCCCTTCACAACAACATCACCACATTAGGTTGACATGGACAAAGCGAGTCAAGTACTCGCGCAAGGCGTGCCTCCTTTCGTGCCTGATTCATACCGTGCCCTTGCAGATCATGGTAATGTCCCCCATACCACCCTCCATCATCGTGCTCGGGGACGACGCTCGATAGAAGAGAAGGCCCAGAGCCAACAATATCTCACACCGTGGGAAGAGGAAGTCGTCGTGAAGTTCGTGTTACAAATGTCCGATCTTGGACAACCAATACGGATTAAGTTTATCCCTTCGATAGCTTTCAGTGTCACCCGTGAGCGACCCAAGACGGACAGACCACATGAGTTGGCGGCAGCGAATTCCCAAACAATGTTTGGGAAATGCTGAGTCAGCGGAAGCGACCAACTCCCAAACATTTGTTTGGGAATTCACGACTCACTCATTTACACAGCCGTCCTAGCAATACACTATTTGACTATTGTTGATAACGATGCTCTCTTCGATATCTGAGGGCTTTAACTTGTGTCCACTGGTCAGTACCCAATGGTGTTGGCACCGGTTGGTATGTCGTAACCTTCGTAGAGATGGCCCTTTTTGCTTTGTAGTGGTGTGCTGGGTTCGAAGGGCTGCGTGCGCTTCAAGGGACGCCTACGGGCGCTCGTAGTTTGGACTGAAAATCGACTCATCGCCATCCAATTCGTCGAGCAATTCGAACGAATTTCCTTTTCGGCTGTTCAGGCTGTTCTTGCTGTTCTTTGGCATCCTCCTTCCTATTCAAGCGGCTTCATAGCTCATCGGCCACGGCCAAGCCCGTCAAGTCACGTGATATATTCACCGAGTCAGCGGGAGGATGTTGCCTTGGCTTTGGATTGCTCCAATTCTGACACCCCCCCGATTCGAGCCCAATAGCCCAGACGAGATAGAGAAGAAGGATCCTCTGACCACTCAGATATGGCGGCTATACAGCAAGACAAAGAAGCAACTGCCAAATCAAGAGCGCATGGAGAGCTTGACCAGGCGCCTGCTGGCTATGAATCTACAGAAAGCAGAAGCAAGAGGATGCTACTTGGTATGTTGGAATTTCACAATACTTGAGTACAGGATATTATTTAATTGATTCAATCTAGGTTGTTACGGCGGAACTCGAACGTACCAAGTAGGATTGAGCGGCAATAAACGTACTCAGATTAGAATAATAGGCAACAGGATGCTATAAACCTCGATGAGTTCATCTTCACCGATAGCGTTTCAACTTCAACAGGACCATTACAGTAGAGCGTCTGCTTCCTCTCATCCGACTCACCTCTCGTCTCGTGCGAACATTTTCGACCATGTACAACGAGCGGCGTCTGCACGTAGGCTTTTCCCTCTCCAGCATCCACTCGCCTTCAGTATCGTCCCCAGCGAGGACTCATCTGTTCCGGGCTCACTCCTACTTGATCCGCCCCTGCTGCGCATCGCCGATTGCGTCGATCTTCGCGAATAAATGGGATTGATGGGATAAGTGACCAGAGTTTCTTAGTGGCTTGGAGGATGTGGTTGAGTGCCAGCGAGGTGGGGCTAGCAGAGGCAAGGAGCGGTTAGGCCGAGAATGGCGTCAGAGGAGGTGGAGGGAGAAGGCGGACGTTGTAGGGTATGTGAGGGTAATTGTTGATGGCGACGCTGGAATAGGTGTGAGATGGGTTGCTGCTAGTAGTGTCAGCGTGGCTGTTTGGTTGATCAAAGCTTGGACGAAGACACTGCCTTGCTCACGAAAACATGCTATAACATGTCAAGCATCTACAGTGACGACGTGTCTATCATGACCTACCTCATCCACAAAGTTTCGGAGGAGACAAGGACACAAGAATATGAGACAATTGCCTCGTTTATGAGAGAAAATCAGGCGCTCGAGGAGGAACTTGCACTTCACCAGAAAGCATGGAATGGTCTTCATTTTCATAGTAATATATTTATAGGACCAAGATCCGCTTGGTTCCCTTCCAGGGCTTCATGCCATGTGATTATAGCCATTAATCCTCTCGTCTGAAAACGTAACGCGAGAAATAGAAAAGAAAATCGGGAACAAAACCTGGTGGATTTGGCAACTGGCCTTTGAGAGCAGCGACAGATAGCTCTTTCAACCGTGAACGAACCCTCAATCCTTCAACCTGCCATGACATCGACTCCGAAATTCGAATTGGCACAACAAAGACGCCGGAACTATCAGTTAGTGTGCTAACATGTCATTCGTCTCAGCCTCGCGGATCGGTCCCACTTCGGTTACGGGAGGACCCGAACTCGGGGCGCATGACGGATCTCGCATGATACAGTAATCAAGCCTTGGCGATGGTTTATCTTTAGACTAACCACTCCAAGAATAGGTGGCGTTCTATTTTCATCTGACTTCTAAGTATGGTTGTGAACCCAAAGTCGGGATCTTTACTCGCATGTAACTTGGTATCGTCTAATGTTTAACCGAGTTAAACATTCGATGCTGCTTAGTAAGCGAAAGGCAGATAGCCACAGCACGTTCTTCCTCCACCATGATTGCGGAAACCCGCTTCAACCCTTCGATTCAGGTATCACCATAGCGTCATGGCTAATGATATTATTGAACAGGCTGAGCCACATATCCGCGAGATAGTACGTATTTGTCGTGTGCTTGAAGCTGAAGGTAGGAAGTTGGACGAGTTGAACGATCTTGTGGGACGAACGAGTAAGTTTGGAGAGCATGGTCAACCTCTACAAAAGGAACACGCTAAGGTTATATCAGTTCAAAATTGTCCTGTCGGGTCAAACGGAGGAACCGATAGTCCTTGTCCGATTAACATTGAGTTTAAACTTCTCCGCAGATCTGGTCGACAGGCGTCTCAAACGAAAAGATCTTACGACAATATGCAGGGCGCAAACAAGGCTAAGAAGCAGAAGCTTGCCGCTGACGAACCTGCCACCGACGGACTAGCTACTGACGAGCCTGCCACCGACGAGCCTGCCACCGACGAGCCTGCCACCGACGAGCCTGCCACCGACGAGCCTGCCACCGACGAGCCTGCCACCGACGAGCCTGCCACCGACGAACCTGCTACTGAGCCTACTTCCCTCGAGTCCACCGACGAACCAGCCATCATCGAGCCTAATACAATGCCGCCTCTAGGGACCTCGAGAGAGGACACACGTCGACAAGGCACTGACGAAGTCATGGTACGATCTCGGGTCACTACTACAATGGAAGATGATGAAACGACTGTTAGTGGAGCGGTGGAAGGAAATTTACCCTCAATAACTCATGCCGATGGAATAACCATCTTGGATGAGTATTTTCCGAAATCTGCCATCGATTCGAGTCCTCTTACGCCTGTGGTTTCGTCCCACGCTCCTGAACCCTTGACAGCACCGCCAAGTGCTAGCCCAAATGCCGTCTCCACAGAAGTCGCAGGCAGTCTTGATCCTGACCAAGCCATAGGTGGTTTCG
This sequence comes from Phialocephala subalpina, assembly GCA_900073065.1. NCBI lineage: Eukaryota > Fungi > Ascomycota > Leotiomycetes > Helotiales > Mollisiaceae > Phialocephala > Phialocephala subalpina. The sequence goes on along the minus strand of FJOG01000074.1, from coordinate 89,933 downwards.
AGATGTCTAAATCAGCCTCCAGTACGGGATCACTTGAGTCGCGATCTTCGTGTACGGATCTAACAAGCCACCTGTCTTCCGACACTGATATTGTGGACAATGCCTTGCCAGACGCGGTCAAACAAAGACCTTTCGCAAGGCGTTCAATTCTTGATGATCCAGTTCCGTGGTTGGAAGATGTTGTAGTGGCACTCGAGCATGTAGATGATAATAGCCGCACACCCGATTCATCTGTGCCAAGCGTTTTGGACGACGTCCTCACAACAACTATTAACCACACAAATTTTGTGAATATCATGGGCAGCGTCACAGAGGATTGGGCGAAATGCAATCGGCTGATCGCAAGGCCGGCATTGGGGGTTGCGCAAGAAAGTCTGGGAAAAGTTGACCAGAACAAATTACCCGGTATTCCGGCGGATCGAGATCAGGTGAAGAAGGCCCGCGAACGAGCCAAGTCAGAGCGCTTGAAGCATGCCGTCGCATGTTGTGATGTCAGAGAATTATCGAAGATTGCAATGCAAGACCTTTTATCCGAGCCAGCAGAGCTCATGGGCGAGTTCAGCAAGGAGAGCGATTACGAGGATGCAATGAAGCATATTGAGAAAGAGATCGCTAACGATACAAGGACCCAACTTCGACGCTTGTGGAAAGAGACTTACTACTGGCCGATGATTCAGCAACGTGCGAAGATGATAGGTCCACTTCCCAAGTCATCGGGTCCGAAAACTGAGATTACTCCCCAAGAGAAATTGGCTGCGAAGAAACTTATAGTTGCTATGGGATACGGCCAGAGCAGGAACAGCATCTTCAAATGGACGTCCTATTTGCGACTTCTGTCCGATTTAAGGGACAGAGGAACAACGGCATTCCTTCTTTGCCGGACCAGTGAGTTCAAGACCCACTTCTTTCAACATCCCAAAGAACTCGATATGCTACTTTCCTGGTATAAGGTCTATGACTTCCCTCTTCGACAGCTCCGTTTGAGGGTCATCGCTGAAGAAGCGAACGACTTCTCCGGGAAAAGCGACATAGAAGAAGAGTGGCTTCGCGACAGACTTCACCCTCCACAAAACATGCGCTGGGGAGAACATCTCAGCGCCTGGGACCAAGACTCAACAGAATATGAGAATTTCTTGGCCGGTCACAGCCTGAAACCTACATCTGGTAAATCAAACATCCATGTTCTCCGCCATGGTATCAAAGGTCAGCTCGACCGCAATAAGTCTGTCTACGTTAGTCTGGTGCCGTACGAAGGTGAATCAGACAAGAAGACTTTCGGTAACAAGGCTGCCTCAAATGAACTCCTTGCTGTTGCTCCATTGGTCGCTGTTGCTCCTGGAGACTTCCTTGGTATCTTTCCCGGCCGACTTCGATACACGGACCAGAAGCCAACAAGAGCCATCAAGGGACCGGTTTCAAATCTCTGGTTGGATTATTCGGAGGTGATGGGAAAACTTAGTAAGATAAAGGTTGCAAAGACTGGGCAGATGACGAACGTCTGTCTTGCGTGGAAAGGAGTGAACGAGAAAAAAGGAGACAAATCCTTCTGTCAATATTTGAGAGTTTTGGTCATAGCCACACGGCACATCCTACCGTTCGACCAGCTTGTTCGTCCATCCTCAGGAACAGCTGTGCTGTCTGCAGAGGACGGAGGACTAGGGAGCCGAGGCCGTGAATGATTTCTCTGGTAACAGCGACAGACCAACGTTTATCTGGTGTGGGAGGGAGTTAACGCTCTTGGGATGTTCCGTGAGTCTTTCCGGTTTCTGGTAGTAGCTACAATGCCATCTGAATAAACGCGTTCGGCGTCCATAAACATAGATTTAGAAATTCAATCAGATTCTTTCCTCCATACTATTAAGTAAAGGAATTAAGAACCGAACGAGGATGCGTCATGCTACCTTTGAATCGAACCCAGATATACAGCTATGGCCAAAATTGAACGTGGAGAAGTTTGGAGACCGGGTCATAAATGGAGCAGCGTGCGAATATGGGTGCCGTTTATGGACAAGATAAGTTACGATTTCTGGATGCAGCAAGCATGAGTGTCAAAATTGGAGTAATACTCAAAAACAGGATGGGAATATGTAACTTGAAATGAAGACCGCGAAGTTGCTCTACATGTAAGGTGTCGCCACTTTCGAAGGCAGATAGAAACCGGTCGTTACCGTTTCCACTCTATTGTAGCAAGGCTATCTATCGTAGGTGGTGTCCGAAAACCGCCTCCTGGAGCCGTGCATGATTGCTAACGTTGAAATCGGCCCTGCAAGGTACTGTATGAATGCTGCCTTGTCAAGGTTCGGCTACTGCCAATTCAGGGAATCCATGCACAGCGCCGTCCCAAATTGTGTAAACATGGGCATCGAGTAGGAACCACTTGGGAAGGGAATGTGTGACTGTCCATTGCGCTTCTTTCGGTCTATCTAGTTTCTATCTCCTGAATGCTGAAAACTCTGCTATGTATACACTTGGGACCCACTCGACCTGTGTCCCGTTGCCTTCGACGCAACGTAAGTGTTGCTTCGTTATCTCGACTTGCCAAACCACTTGTCCCGAACCTGTTTGAGGAATCCCCTGACAGGGTTGGAGAGTATTATGTTCCGATCCAGTGATTACTAGACCTAAGTTGTTCTCGTCAATAGCTCACAACGTAGAAACGAAGGAAGGACTCAGTATTAAAATCTTTCAACGAGGACTCAACACTGCAGCTGCTTACAGTAGCACCCGAAGCCGGCTTTCCCAAAACACTCTCTTATAAAAATATGGCCCCACTTTTCCTCGTGCACGCTTTGCCGCTTTTACAGGCTGCGGGGTATACAATACGTGACCGAATAATAAATACTAACTGACTAACGTCCCTCCCTGCGTAGCGAGACACCCTGTGTGCCGAGACAGACCAATCAAATCGCAAGGATTCCGATTTTTTCTTCGTAATATCTCTTCGAGTAGACGACAACGATCAAGGAGGAGGGTGGATGAGGAAGGAAGTGAAGAGATGAAGGGCAGACTCGGGAAACTTATATCATGGCGTCCACCGTTGCCTTCAAAGCCTCGGATCGCGATCCTTCGTCACATCTGCACGTTGGAAACAAATGCTCACTGAGAGGCTGTGTTTGCGGACAAGAGACATGAATGGGCGCACTACTCCCCGTCGGTGCCACTTGGATTGCCTGACTGGTCAACGCCAATCGCTCTCACATGCAACTACCGGTAGAGCTGTTCCTTGCTGGCCACTACACCCACCTTGTCGCTTGATCATGGCAACCCTGTTACTCTTGTTCGTGTTCACCGGTCAAGTCTGCCTTGGACACTATCCAAGTATAGACTATCAGCTGGCATTGGCCATCGAATCCGGTGCCATCTTCTTAGGCCGTTGGGATATAGCAGCCGCTCATGAACGTACATGGTTCTCCATATTAATAACCATCATCAACTACCAAGACTCTCAGGCGACAAAATAAGCGGCCGATATAGATGCTGTGAATATACGGGAATCGATTCGGTTACTCTGAACTTCCATTTTCTATCAAACCGGCCCAACTTACGAATGGAGTTGGCTCTGATCCGAGTTTGTGAACCAAGAGTGATGTAAGTTTGCTAATTGCTGCAGTGTATGAGAACAGATGGGAGGTACTGTGAAGTGCACTCTAGTTAAACTTAAATCTTTGTATATCAAACGACAAGACAATCTTTCAAAGCTCATGAATGACGTGCTCCACCGTTTTCACTCCTCTAATCCTGCTGTAAGCCCTCCAAGTCGAGGAAACTTCTCCTCCAGCAACTTGGATCGCTCTTCCCATTTGGGGAAATTACTGGCTTTAATGCGACTGCTTTGCCAAGTACTAAGAATCATCGAACCAAGGCCGGCCGCAATTGAACACAAAAAGGCAGGCGCAGTTACGGGGGCCACGGCAACTATAGCGCCACCTAGGAAACCACCAAACCAGGTGATTGCGAACCGTTCACCTGAAATTTCTTTGAGTGCCATTTCAAGGTGGTAAACGCGATCTATGCAAATGTCTTGCAGGAATTTTCTCAAGCGGCTTTTGGCTTCATTATCAGGCAGGATCATGCAACCAAGTCGAGCAGCGAAATCAAAGCAGTTCCACCAAGTAGTGTCGTAGGTCGACCATGCAGCTCGGAGTGGCTGATAGACTACGAGCGGTCAGCATAGTTCACTTGTACCTCATGCGAGATGTCTTACATTGCTGAGAAATTGTCTCATCATCGTAGGTTGTGAGCCCAACTTCCAGGACTCCATCTATATTCTGGATCTTTTGAGCTTTCCAGCCGACACCATTGCCCTTCACGGGAATCAATTCGGGCCCGATAAGTTCCCAATAAGTCCCATTTTGGAATTTTTGTAACAAAGTCTTCGTCGGATCATTCCAAATATCCAATGGTACCAGGCAGACAGCGAAGTGTCGAACGAAACTGGATGGCTTCTCCAAAGAATCGATTTTATTGCTTTCCCAATCAATGAAGGCAGGTTCATCATCTCGTTCACCCACAGCTGTCTTAATCGCATCGTATGATCTTCCGGAATGGATAGAGACGATGAAGAGGATTCGTTTGGGCAGTTGTTCTTATAGCGTCAATATAATGCGTCACTTAGCAGAGCAGACAGAACGTACCTGGTGGCGCATCGTTTGGTGGATCATCACTCCTCTTTGCCTTCGACTTAAGCCATTGTATAAATGCTTGATAAGCAACGACGACGAATGCTGTTGTCGCTAATATCGTATCTTCGAGATCTGCTGTAATTTGCATGACCACAATATGGACTTGGGTAAGAGCCTCTGGTACGAAGGTCTTTATCGCATCAGATAATGCCAAAGTATAAATGTGAAGCTGTTGCCATGCCTCCGAGACCGCGACAAGGTACTCCTCTATTTTTCGTAAGAGGGCAGCGCTCTTTTCCACCCATAACCGGGCTTCGTGGATTATGCTAAGGAGATTGTCCGTGGCGTTTTGAATGCTTCTGGCCCGGCTAAGGGCGACGATTGCGATGGCTAAAGCAACAATGCTAATGGATAAAATGTTAAGAATAGTTTTGATTTCTCTGTAAAATATACTCTGCACCAGTATTGTGCAGAGCACGACTCCCAAAACGAGGCACGCTTTGCTCATTTTGGACTTTCGCACCAGGGCCGATTTTGCAAAGTAGAAATTCGACACGGGTTTCACAAGAAGACGACGACTTTTATACAAGGGCTTCAAAATCTTTTGCGACCCTAAGATGCAACAATATTAATAAGCATACAGTAAGGAGCTTCTGACTTTAGCAGGCTTCAGAAGGCTGCAAAGTAGGTGGGTGCCCGATCACTTGGTCGACCACCACACAGCCCACCGCCTCTTCAATTGGGCTCATTTTCGTAGTAGGGCAGACACCAATTTGTAAAATACTACGTTACACAGCAGCAAACGGTCTCTCATCACTAAAATATTTCTCCGGGTTTGGGGAAAACTTATATTAGTTCCCAATCAGCTCCCTTCTGGCTTACTGACGTATTCAAACTGCATACACCAAGCGCTTGAAATTAAACTCCCATTAGTCAGTATCGCGTCCATGAGACATACGAAATTGATTGCGACTGGATATTCGACCCCTGGGTCCGTAGTTCTCGTGCAGCAAAGACCGCACGCTCCGACTCCTTCCGCTGCACCATTGGCAGGCCCTGCTGTCACGACCTCTGCCCCGCAACCCAATATCATCAATTTCCCCTCCGCAGGCGCCCACGATGTGTACAACTCGGGAATGACTCCGCGCATTCCTTGGATGGCGCTTCCAGCACCTGGTTCTCATTAGCCGTACGTTCCGGCCACGCCTGGCCACTGGTGGTCTCACACCGAGCTCGAGCTGGATAACATGAAGCTTTGTGATCAGCGCGCCTGGTATCATATCGGTCGGATCATGGAGACGACACTGGGTGTGCGCTGCCCTACTCCGTGCAACCACTGCGGTCCCAGTGGCTTCGAATGCACGTGACATCGTATCTCTTGCTGCTGGATCCGGAGAAACGGCCTAGAGCGAAGAAACTGCTGAAGGATGAGTGGAGGGGTTAATCTGGGGAGGTTAATCCGGGAATCTGGCAGGGGGTCATTGGGCAGATAGATACGCAATAAATTGAATTTTATTTTCTCATTTGTGATCTCAAGGGAAGTTCGCGTATCGCCGAAGAACAAGGAGTGGCAAGGGTATGCAGTAATGGTGGCGGCGGCATATGCGAAAGACCTTCTGTGTCGAATTGCCCCAAATAGAGTTGAGGCTGAGAAGAGGATCAGTGATATTCTTTCTGGTTAGTCTAAGATACTTTACAATTAATTGATATGACTTTAATTCTTCGGACTTATAACAGATGTCCAACAAGGAGTTGGCAAACTTCTCCGCGTTCAGCATAATGAAGAGCATAACTCTATTCTTAACTGGCTCACTCCAACCGACTACGCTGATCAGCAGCACGATTTCATCACTCGGCGACAAGAAGGAACCGGACAGTGGCTTCTAGACTCGGCAGAATTCAAGGAATGGATAGAGAGCGATAAGCAGACATTATTCAGTCCAGGAATTCCGGGGGCGGGAAAGACAATTCTTACGGCGATTGTTATTGAAGAACTTACTTCTCGCTTTCACGATGACAAAAGTATTGGGATTGCGTACCTGTACTGCAACTTCCGGCGACAAGAAGAGCAGAAGATCGACGACTTGCTCGCGAGCTTGCTAAAACAACTAGCTGAGAACCAGCAGTCTCTGCCGGGCACCGTGAAAGAGCTTTATGATCGATACAAAACGAAACGGACACGGCCATCTCTCGACGAGATTTCTAGATCTCTCCAAGTAGTGGCTACACTGTATTCGAGAGTCTTCATTATCGTTGATGCATTTGATGAATGCCAAATTTCCGATGGCTGTCGACAAAGATTCTTATTAAGCCTCTTTAACCTCCAGGCAAAGTGCGGGGTAAATCTCTTTGCCACTTCACGGCCGATATCAAGCATCGAAAAGGAGTTTGAGGGGAATTCAAAGCTAGAGATCCGTGCTAGCGAAGAAGATGTGCGAAAATACTTAGAAGGTCATATGTTCCGGCTTCCAGGATTTGTGGTTCGGAGTCTTGAACTGCAAGAAGAAATCAAGACGGACATTATCAAGGCTGTAGATGGGATGTATGTAGTTTATTTCAAGCACTAATTGAATCATACTAACTCTACTAGGTTTCTACTTGCACAGCTCCATCTTGAATCCTTAACCGGGAAGAGATCGCCAAAGGCAGTCCAAACCGCTTTAAAGAATTTGGTCACAGGATCTGCAGCATATGACCACGCATATGAGAGTGCCATGGAACGGATTAGCGGCCAGATCAAAGACCAGGAAGAGCTTGCCAAACAAGTTCTGTCATGGATCACTTGCGCAAAGAGACCACTCGCACGATAGAGCTTCAGCACGCGCTTGGAGTTGAAGTTAGCGAATCTAAACTCGACGAACTGAACTTTTCAGAGATTGAAGATATAGTCTCTGTATGTGCGGGGTTAGTTACAATTGATGAGGAAGGTGGGATTATTCGATTAGTTCATTACACAACACAGGAATACTTTGAGCGAACGCAAAGGCAATGGTTTCTTGATGCGCAGACTAATATCACGACAATCTGCGTTTCGTACCTCTCATTCGACCAATTCGAGAGTGGAATTTGTGAAAACGACTAGGAGTTTGAACAACAGCTTCAATTAAACAAGCTATACGACTACGCAGCACATAACTGGGGTTATCATGCTCGGCAGGCTTCGACTTCGTGTCAAGATGTTATAGAATTTCTTCAGAAACAAGCCCAGGTCGAGGCGTCAAGTCAAGCACTTATGGCTGTTAAGAGATGGTCGGGGCATAGAAAATACAGTCAAGAAGTTCCAAAGCAAATGACTGGCCTACACTTGGCAGCATACTTTGGAGTCGACGAGGCGGTACAATTCTTAATCGGTAGCGACAGTCCTGATCCGGAAGATAGTTACGGCCGAACGCCGCTGTCGTGGGCTGCCGGGAGCGGGCACGAGGCCGTCGTGAAGCAGCTGCTGGACAAGGGTGCTGGGCCAAGAACGCGTTGTCGGCAAAGATGAGGCCCAGGAGGGCGACGTGCGGACTGAGGACCAGGGACGGATCAAAGATAATCTCAGGGAGTGGGAACGTATTCCTAGCTTCTATGTGAGTCGCACGTCTCACTAGAATAAAAGAAAAAGGGGGGTCGGGAGGATGAGAAAAGGCCCAAGGTAAAACTTACGACTCTTTCGTGCCGAGATACTTCTTCGTGAACTCGCACGTGAACTCGATCAGGATCCGATGGGGTCCACCACTGGGGTCCCGGAGCAGGTTCACCGCGATGTCACCGTAGCGGAGCTTCAAGAGCGCTGAAGGTCGGTTTCCGGAGAATATAGCTAGCTGGCCAAAGAGGCCCATATCGATACGGTGCCGGCCGTGTGTGTACCTCAGCTTCGTCGTCGTCAAGTTGGTCTGCAAGACTCCTGCGAGATCCTCAATATACATCGCCGTGTTGTCGCGCCTCTTTGTCGTCAAGCGGTACTTCTTCGCCAGCTTTCTAAGGACCTGCGACGAAGACGTTTATTAGCCTCTCATCGACGATAATTCGGACTGGACTGAGCGGCTAGACGAGAAGCGCTACTCACCCGATGCATGTGACGGTTCATCTTCCCCTCGATCTTCTCCCCATTCGCTCGTTCGTACACGAGCCGGAAGGCTTTCCAGTATGTCCCGAGCGTGCTGGCCGATTTGATGCCGGCAAGCCTCCTCCCACCTTTCCCCGACGTTGGTTCAACATCCATTCGAAGAAGGCCTTGAGAGTGCGGCGAGAGATGGCCTGTATCATCCGGGCAGGATCTTTTCGTATATACTTGCAGTACCTTTAAAGAGAGTCAGCTTAACGATTCGACAGCAGAAGACGGCAGACGAAAGGAGAATAGGGTACACACCGATCGAATTTGCCCTCGATCATGTCGAGGAGGAGGATACTACCATCGCTATAGTCCTCATCTTCATCCTCGGATTCGTCGGAGTTGTTCTCTTGATCGAGGTAGTACTCTGGCGGGTAGGCGTTGTCCTCTCCAGCGATCCACTCCAGGTCTGCCAGGTCTGGCAGATCTTCCTCGTCGTGGCCGCCCTTCGACATCGGTATCGACATCTGTGGGCTCAGTGTCGGTGTCGGTCTCCTCTTGCTCATCCTCTATATCGAAGCAGCTCTCGATGTCTGACCCATCGCTGGAGGAAGAAGAGCTTGGTGTTGGTTGGCGGCGCCGCATATCGACTTGATCTGCCGAAGGAGAGGACGACGATGGCGATAACGATCAATTCGGGAGAGGAAGGAGAAGATGTTGGGAGGAACCTGCTGCCCAAAGAACCGTATCGGAGGGGAGGAGGAAAATGGAGTGAGAAGAGGTGGTTGAGAGAGGTTTGGAGGAAAGATGGAGAAAGGAGGAAGGATAGACGAAGAAATAGGATGACCGCCATCTTGAGTAACCAGGGGATGGAGGGCATCCATTTTCTGCTTCCTAAAAAGATGGTCCTTCGAAAGTTGGAATAGGAACGAGAAACAGAAAAAGCGAATGTCGTTTTAGGTGTTCCTGTAGTCAGCAAGGGTCGTGCCGCCTTGATCACCAGATACGCGAATGTTAGAGCAGCGCGAGTTTTTGGCAAGTCGGCTACGGAAAGCAGCGACAAAACTGGCCGAAAACAGCAGTCAGTTTGCCGTCTAGTCGTTAAAGCATTGCCTTGCAAACAGGGCAAGAGACACGGTCTCGAATTTCAATACTTGTAAACGTACCAAAAATATTCGAGTCACCTCTTGCTGTCGATGCACCTCTTTTCCAATGCTGATCAAAATGTTGTTCTTGGAAAGAACGCTTGCAATCCAATTACGCCCGATATATGTGCAGAGGCTTGAGGTGACGTTCACCATAGGCTTCGCTTCTGTGTCAGTAGTTCGCCCTGGGCGTCAGGCGAACAACGCGCAACGAGGCGACAGACCGCCCTATGCCTTGTCCTCGCACTTTCGTTGAGCATTTAAACCGCACATTCCCCAGCTTCGACAGTAAACTTACAGATCGCGCGAACACTAGATTTTTACCGTTTTGTTTCTTGTTACTTCACTTCTGTATACCAGTGTTCTGAATCTGAATGTCGGGCTGTCGAGACGAGGTATCAAGGTGAGTGAACACCAGCGAATAGAGAGCTTGCTCACACTCTACGACCAGCTGCAATACATTCGACATTTCGGCAACTCAGATGGATAGTGTTAATGGGACAGAGACTGAGTATGTTTGCTGTGAACGCTTTCTATGGAAGTCACCACCCCGTTGGCTTCTAGACCAAGGAATCCAAGAACCCATCATATTCAACATCTAGGCCATGGAATACATCATCAAATGGACCCGTGATCTACATGGATCGACATGCTCTTACCTTGGAAACGACTACTACCACTTTCACGTCGGCTGGCAGGCGGCCTGGGACGTTCGGGAATAAAGAATTTACGTACTTCCGGCTGGGAATGCCGAAGTATACCTCCATGGTATATAAGTCTCTCTTCTTCTCTTTTTTTCTTCCTTTCTGGGTCTCGTGTCCTTGTGAAATTGGGACCTTGGCAGGAGGATACTTCTCTCCATAACGGAAATGGACTTGAGGCTGATAAGTTCGGTCTTGACAGGATACCTCTCTGGTATCTCCTGCAGACAACAGCTGGTAAGTGCCCTACTTACTGACTATTTTGAGTCCCGAGCGATCTTTGACTCCCATTAGCTCAAGCCGAGCTCGGCCTCACAACACCGCTTCACGAGAACTATTCCGAAGGACATGGGAATTCGTTCGCTCTTGGTGAGCAGAAACTCTATATTACACGGATCATCTATTGAGTTCCATAGACTACCCGTGGCTCCAGAGCCCAGACCAGCCATTTTATCCAAACCTTTCGGGATCGGTAACTTATTCAGACCGGTACGATGCCACTATTCACAGAAACCTTCGGTCTATGTTGGCATGACATTCTAAATGTCAACAGAGGACGCTTCAGAGAACAACCGGCTGACTCTTGACGCACAGCACCGATGTCAACGTCAACCCACCAAACGTTTCATTCTCTCGAGTAGGGGAAACAGGCGAGAGCTCAAAGAACGACACAGCTTTCGTGGGACAAAAGTGTCAATACCCAAATTGTCCAGAAACCCGAATCTTCAAGCAAGATTCTGTATTCAAGCAAGTGCGTCCCATCCCTTGATAGCACAGCTTTCTAACTTCCATCCAGAAAACACATGGACAAGCACCTCCGCCCATACAAATGTCCCATCCCAACCTGCACCGTCACCCCCTTCGCCACACCCGGTGACCTAAAACGTCACGAACGAGAAGTCCATTCAACACCAACTTTCACCTGTCCTATCACTTCTTGCAGAAGACATCGAAGAGGCTTCGGACGCAAAGACAACTTAGTCCAGCATCTGCAACGTGTCCATGATCAGGAAGTTGATGGCATGACTTCTTCAAGTCCACCAGCTCTGAACTTGGACGGAGGCTTCAGTAACAAGGACTCATTCACCGGTCTGGGACGTGTTATAAGCAATAGCAACACGACCTCGACAGATCTTCTTATAACATCAATGTCGAGTCCATCGGAGAAGACTACTTTGATGGCCAAGTTACAGCAACTTGAGATGGAGAAGGTCAAGGCAATGGCTAAGTTTGACGGAGATATTGCTGCGTTGAAGAGGGTGCTGTCTTTCATGTAGCTTCTTGCTCTCGTTGGGACACGAGTATTTTAAGTTTTCTTAGGTTTGGCAAACGATTGGTGTTGGTGTTGGCACTTGCAGAGTTTGGCTTCATAATTGGGAGGCGGCGCAAAAAGCTGCCAGGCTTCGCTGCGCATTGATATTAGGATCGTCTCCCTCATGCAAAATATCATATTTGAGATATCGAGCTTCACAATTCCAGAACTATATTTGAGTGCCCAGACTCCTCGCTTTCCTTCAAATCTTTGCTTTTGTCCAAGAGGCAGAGAGACAAGGAGATGAATGTGGAGATGCAGCGGTGATCGGTGATTATATAATGACTGCAGATGTAACATGAGCCTTAGGCTCTATGTAATAGAGGGTACCAATGTAACAAGAGGTACATAGGTACCAAGGGACAAGATGGGGATTTCCGAATAAAATGGGGATGTCCGACTTGATGGAGGACTCCGAATTGGAAGAGGACTCTAGTATATCTACTAGGCCTTATCATCTCCTTGGAGGGACAAGCTTGAGTTCATCTTTAATAACTCTCTGATACTTCAACTCAGCAATCTACTTATATCACCCGGACGCCTTCGTGATACTTTACCACGTGCTACCTACTCTGCTATATTGTGACCCCTCCTGCTGCCCTCTGACAGTACCAACTGTTACAGCAGAAGTGGGCGGACATAAGAAAAATTTAAATAATATTATAATTTTGCTATTAAACAACCGCTATTATATTTAATTTATTATTTATTATATTTAATAAATATATTTATAATTTTTTTTATTAATATATAAAATATATAAATATTAAAATTTAATTAATTAATTTTTTTATCAAATAAAATTATTAAAAAGATTTTAAATAATAATTAATATAAAATTAAAATTAAATTTTTTTTATTAAATTATATTATATATATAAAAGTGTGATTCGAGACAAGATCAGCTTGGAGCAACAACGACCGAACGTGTCGGATGGAAAGCTGTAGTGCGGATAAGGTATAAGGATCGGTCGCAAGGAAAGCGATTCCACAATACTGAGCCCGTATAGAAGTGATTTCCCATCCCCTGAGACCAGCGTAGAAGAGTGTCTCTACAAGTGACCTGCTATCACCTGCTACCACCGAATGTTGGCTGATTGGGTCGTAATAAGATCGCTTGGCTTCCTCTAGCGTCGAAGATGGTCTCTCCTCTTGACCTTCGTCACAACACTCTGCAATGGCGTCCACTAATTCCTTTACCGTTATTCCTGTTGAACGAGTCGGCATTGTGACATCCGTTGGGAAGCTTTCATCAAGGTGGGTGGATTCTATTCATATAATCATTAGCAAATTTGAAAGACGTCACTACATTAATGGTTGATATGGTTTCCTTCACAGCTCATTGCGGATCGGGAGGACAATGGTATATTAGGAGACTGGCGCAAGAGTCAAGAGGAGGCACAAACTTGCACGCTGAAAATACAGGGCTTCTTGTCTTGCATCCGGTATATTTCATCAGAAAGGTGGTTGTTGGTTTCGTAGTGCAATCCTGGGAGCTATAATGTGCCCCGAAGTACCCAGTGCAACCATCAATGCTGAATACCCACCAATTACTATCGTGCACTAGTAGGTAGAATCTGAGACTCATCGCAATAGAAAACGTGGACGGCAAGCCTGGACACGACCCGAGATGAAACCTGCTCTCATTGGCAAAGAATATTGGCCAGGTTATGACCGTGTCCCCGACTCTTCCGACGAAGAAATCACGTTATACAAAACGTGATGCCTATCTGGGAAGCTACCGCGACGTGCAAGATGGGCATGGTCAATGATACGACTGCGGTTGTCGATTCAAGAGGAAGGGTCATCGGCGTACAAGGTTTGAGAGTTGTTGACGCCAGTGCGTTCCCATTCATGTTACCTGGGCATCAAGCTGCGGCTGTATTCGGACTTGCGGAAAGGGTTGCAGATTGGATAAAGGGAGACTGGGGGCAAGGTATCGACTCTACAGCAAATGATTGAGAAGCGCTAGAAGGCAATGGTTAGGAGCTCGATGTCTCGTTCATCATTAAGGTAGCCGATGTCAACGACTGGTGGATCAAGGTTACTGGGTGAATTAATTGAGACGCTTCCGCGTGAGAATGGAGCGGAGATGGAGCAGGCGAGAGAGCCATAGTTCGGTGAAAGGGTTGTATTCGTTGGCGGCTTCGACTCGACTGTTCGAAAGATGAGGAGGTCGGAGTTGTTATACAAGTAATTTCGCATTGAAAGGGCAGACCCGCTCTACTCGTTCACTGCAAGATCATTTTCAACTGCACGATCCCTTTAGCCTCGTCATAAGATCACAGGATCATCGCTTCTCCCCTTGCCTCTCGCTACGGATTGTCGTCTATCTCCAACTCCTGGGTCACCTCATGCCTCACCACGGGTGGGCTCACAACCCGATATTGGCTCTTGACCAAGTATTTTCGTCTGGCTTCGCATGCCGTCTGTATTTTCGCTTCGCCCCTTGGGATGTATCACTTCCATCTTTATTCTCAACCTTCGAGTCCACCCCTCTTTGCTTGTCCAGCTGCCTGTCATCGCCTGGCATATTTCGAGGAGATGCTAGAGCTCTGTCCCAGGACAAGCCCTTGGACGTGGCAATCTTCCGTTGAAGCATTTTGCGATGGCCAAGTTTAACCCCAAGGGCATCGAAGTCCGACTCTGTGATATCGAGTATTGTTTCCCAAGTATCAAAACCTTGCTCGAGGAAGTCGTAGAGATGCTGAGAGACACCAAGCTTCGCAAATATGTTCCCCAATTCAGTCATATGGTAGGTTGCGTCCGGAGATCGTCCAGGGCTTCAAGCGTTTCGAAGATTGATGGTCTCATGGTCTTCTAGGGAAGGACTAAGGTTCCCCTGTGGAGGGTTGCCACTCTGCCGAAGAAGATACTGAAAGTCTATTGTAATTAAATATCTCGAAAACGAATCTGAGAGCATTAGGACTTCTCTGCTTTTTTTTATCCCAAAAATAACTGACTCGCGAGGATTTTTGGGACAAATATCGTGGGAAGGAGCATCAATGTGTGCAGCGTACGGTCCTGTTAAGTGCTGCGGGCGTTCATTGAAAAAAGGTCGGATGGCAGACTAGAGAACGTTTGGCTTTGAGCATGCAGATACGATTGGGAGATCAAAAATCTTTGGGGCAGCTGGAGATCGTTCGCAATGAGGTGAACGGAGTACTGAGAGGATCGAGATGTCCATGGCAATCCGTCCCGTGGCTCCCGGGACGTTGGCAGCGTGCAGAGGAGTGGGCAGATGTGTAGGGATGGCAATTGGGACGTCCTCAGCGCTGGTGGTGATTCGGCAGAACGCACCGAATATCATATCATAGAGCGGGGGATCAGCGTCCGTGTATGTTCCCTGAGTGTACGTATAAGGAAGAAGAATCTGGAGGGTGACTAGGAAAGATGGATGATCTCTAGTGGTGTGGTCATCGATCAAGCAATCAGACGCTTCTCGATGGGGTAAGGAATGGAGAAGATGGACGATGGAAGATTTCGAACTGCCCGTTGTGCTCGAAGAAGGCCTAGGATGCAGTCATGACGCAATTATGACGTAACCATGGGCTGCCTCCACAGGATGTAGGGCCGCTGTGCCTCCCACGCGCCACTCCCCCAATCGTGTTGCAGCGCGTACGGAGTACCGCTCTTTGTCGATCTCTACAACCTACCGCATAAGACTGCCCCATGACACATCTCCTTTACAGCATGACGGACAATTGCGATACGGGCAAGACGATCTCGACATTGCACAATGCAAGGGTATAATTCTATTTTGTTGATGCTCAAATCACAGAGCCCCTGAATTTATATCTCTTCATTGAAGTTGATGACGATGTTTCGATAGGCACATCTTCTATTATAAAACACCTGTCCCGGAGGTCTTCGCAGCCTGAAAATCAGTGATACGCTTGCCTGCTTTTGGCAAGATGCTGAAACAGCACCGGTTTTAAAACTTCTACCTGGTATGAATACTACTTTCATCACTTTTTAACAAGATATTATTAGTGCTGATCAATAGAAAGTTTATATTGGGAGAAGTTGATAACATCTGGGTACTTGAAAACTGCATAGGTTAGGTAGATAATGAGGAGATCTTGAAGATTTAAAATTTTGCTGTTTTTTTGTTGATGGCCTTATCTGGTGGCCTTGTCGCATTGAAACATGCGCCTGCTTCCCACAGCCTGCGCGTACAGTAAGTTCTACGCCGCACCATGTCTTCTTCGCCCTTGCGACAACAGGGCTCTCTGCACCTTTCGAGGGGTTGTCTCTGATTGGAGGAGAGCAGCGCGAGGCTCCCTTCGAGATCGGCACCTATAAATCTTCCACAATGCCCAGTAGAGGTTTTCCCCGCGATTTCTTTGTTCAGAATCTGTCTTGGTGTCCAAACTTTCGACACAATGGCTTTCCTACGAGGACTGCAAACGAGATCTACGGCTGTAGGAACCAAAAATCAACCGCCTTTCATTAAATTATCATCCCAGGACGACACTCCCACTCTAGCCTCAACGGCTTCTCGACTAGACGATCCAATATGTCTTGGAAGACCAACTCGCAAATCTACCTTTCAGACAATCGATTTCTGCGTTGTGTTTGGCTCTTTCGCATGCCTTGCTATTGCCATTTCTATGGTCACCCCACGATTGTCACTGGCATGGCAACTCGGATTTGACAACCAGATTATCGTCATTGGCTTTTTGCTGGGCATAATGAATCTTGCCCTGAAAAAGCTAACACCTACACTGCTCCTATTGATTGAAGCGCGATGGGGTCACTCAACACTGCAGAATTATGACGCTATCTTGAGAAATACACTATCAGCCCCTCATACTGGAGTTATCTGGCGACTTTCGATTTTCTTTTTCCTGCTTCTACCACTGGTATTGAGTGTTGGATACAAAAGATTTACAGGTGGGACAAGTAGCAATGTCATCGCCAATCCATTCTCTGGTAGATATGGTCTGGCAGCACCACCTCTGGGCGATTATAATGCTATGAATAACTCGGTTTACTTCAGCATCAACGCAAACGTGCCTTTCATGGCTGCCTCTGCCAACGATTCGATCCCACCACCCATTATTCCAACAGCATATGGCTCCAACACTTTGCTACTAGACAACTCATCCGCTGCTATACTTGATATGCCTTTACCCGGCTATGTGTCCTCGATTCAACAAAGCCTAGCGGGAAGCGATTTCTGGAAAGTATCCGCAACAGTCAATGCGAGTGTAGCCCGGTATAATTCTTCAGTCGAAACGCTTAGGAATAAGAGCGATCCTTTCTTCAACAATACCCTCAAAGCTGCGAATGCAGGGGGCCAAAAGTTTGCTACTTTCTTTGAATTCAATGCGTGGGCTCTTGGGTGGCTTCCCGGTAAACCGACTGTACAGGATGGCCACTTTGTGCTTGTGGGACATTACTTTTGGAATGATATATTCTGGGATGACTACATCTCAAACCCAGCAGACCCCAAGTTTATATCCTTCCAATCCAAGGCTCGCATGTTTAACATGCGTCGTGAAAGGTGTGCAGGGACCTGGCAAATCAACCGCACAGCAGTTGTGCTCCTGAACGGCTTTTGCAGTGGCATCCCGACCAACCAGACGGCAATAGCAAGTTTTCAGGAAATCCCATTCCCACTTGACACATTGCCAGTCCTCGCTCATTCGATTGAGTCTTACTCGGCTGACCGAAAGAAATCTCCATGGCTTCTTCCCGCCTTCGCAACAAGCGTAGCGACTTCGTATTGGGCACGCTGGCTATTCATGCTGTCGGGCATAAAAGAGGAGGGCGAGTTTGATTCTGAACTGAATTACCCACCCAGGGACGAGTACATCGAATCTACTACTACCACCCTCGATGCCACCTGGTTATTGTATGTTCTTCTCGCCGTCCAACCAGTCCTTACATTGTTGATGTTTTTATTTTCTGCGCTTTTGTACCACACACCCATTGGCAATGGTTTTGGAGTGGTAGCGATAATGTCTGGTATCGACAAAGACAGTCTCAACTTGCTCTCGGGTGCAGCATTTTCAGGTGATCTGGAGAAACCCGTCAAACTCAATATATCTGTGGTTAATAAGGCGGATGATATCGACGGAAAGGGAATTGCGACTTCGCAATTAGGGCAAATAAATTACACTATTGATGGTTCCTCAGATGATCGGCAACGCATAGAGCAGCAGAGGGTCTACGTATAAGAGGCGCACCCTCAGAGAGGAAGATACCTGAGGTAAAACAAAGTCTCTAGAGAGAAAAGTCCTAGGCAAGGCTCTCTCGTCACACAACTCTGCCTACGGTGGAGCTGGTGAAGCGTGGTTGTGGTGTTGTAGGGCTTGCCACCCTACTTTGCGATGGCGACGTGGCCTCATCAGAACAGAGGACCACCACCAAGATGGGTATGAGAACCATCTGACGACGAGTACTCGTGTCGAGAGTGAGACCCCGACTAGTCGTGAGCGACTAGAGGTCAGTGGAATCATGGCCTACTTCGTCGAGAGGACACCTCTGGTGCGGATGCAGAGTTTTCACGCTAAGCTTACGAGTACAGATCTGCGATCTGGAGGTATTGCAAGGCAGCCTGCCCGTCATTTGTGAAGGGGTAGTACTGGGCATTTGTTAAGGGATAGACTCGGGCACTTGTTAAGGGAAGGTTGAAGGGAAGGGAGCGGTTGGATGTATGTGGTCATACGGTAGGAGCTCGAGAGCCGTGGGAGGCTGGTGCTTGTTGGGGGAGGGAGCAACAAGAGCACGATCCCTGGGTAGGATTAGTAGGGCGAGCGTGATGGGAGACTCTTGAGTACGTTTGGGCATGAAGAGTAGGGTTGGGATGACTAGTGGCTCAACGCGATACCGACCACTTTACGAGGACCGTTCGAATCACGATGATTAACTCAAGCATCACGAACACGACTATTATAACGCTTACGCGATCCCGGTCAAGATCGACCAGTGGCCAGATTCGGCGTGTTTTCGAATCTTAGAGTATGACTGCGGCACCAGCTGCTGCCGACTTGACGACTGAGTCCACAGGCAGCTAGGTCCTGGTTACACAGGAAGCCGGTACTACATGCACACAGAGAGACAGCAGGTGAAGATGAAGCGGCGTATTGGTTAGTAAGGGGGGAACGCCATACTACACTGCCTGGCTAGGGGTGTAGGTACAATAGGGCAACCTCTGCGAGACACGGTCGGCCTTGCTGTGAAGGGAGACCTGCTATCTTCCTATAAATGTCTTCGATGGCAAGCATTCAATTGCCTTACTTTGCAGCCTCCGAGATTCTCCCGAGTGCTCTCCCAACAACAGAAGCCATCGAGAATTCACAAGACATGCTCTCCGAATCCAGTGGTCGCAAAATTGTTCGAGTCGGCTGCCACTTCGTCGTCAAGTATGGCTCCTGTGTAACTCTTATTGAATGCGAGAATATGCTTTTCGTCAGTCAATCTACGAAAATCCGAGTTCCCCGAGTCTACGCGATCTATTCCAGCAGCCAGACTGGTGCCAATTATATCGTGATGGAGAACATTGTGGCAGACACACTCGATTCCCGCTGGCGTTCTTTAAGTACCGCCCAGAAAGAGAAAATCTGTACACAGTTGAGGCATATTTGCGATCAGCTGCGGAGCATCCCGTCTTCAGGATACTTTGGAAGTTTAGGAAAGCGTGGTCTTGAGGATCCAGTGTTTTGGACAGGCAACGAGATTAGGTCCGGTTTAATTGGAGGCCCCTTCGAAACCGAAGACGAACTCAACGATGCCATGATCCAAAAATACCTTTACAACAATTTGCCAGCTCAGAAAGCAGAGTTCTACCGTAGTGCCTTCCCTATCGTCCTCAAAGATCATCAACCTGTCTTCACACACTGCGACTTTCAACGAAAAAACATCCTAGTCAGGGACGTTGGAGATGGATATTCGCTGATAATAATCGACTGGGAGGCCTCAGGTTGGTATCCTAGCTACTGGGAGTTTGCCAATGCGATGTTTGCGTGCGGGCGATGGGAGGATGATTGGTCTTTCTGGGTTTACAAATTCTAGATCCTTTCTTCAATGAGTACTCATGGATGCAAAGGTTACGCACAGAGTTGTGGTCTTAAACTGCATAGTAGTCGGAATTTGAGCATGTACCTAAGTTTAAGGCTGAAGACCAGAATCCCTTGTGATTCATTCATTGAACTTATCATAATAGCTACGGTCATGCAACCCATTCGCAGCTAAGTAAACCAACAAAATCCCCGCAAGAAGCATCATCGTAGGATGTTCCTTTGTTGGGATGAAGTTCTTCAGCTTTCGGTTCAATGACATCTTTTGTCGTACTTGCACCTGCTTCAAGATCCCTGACCGCTTAAAATCCACCAAGACCACATTTTGAATCTCGGGATTCGAAAGCACGTTTGGAGGCCATCAGAGGTCCTTGCTCATGAACCACCTTCGGCTCAGAGGCGATACGCTGGACAAAGTGCTATATCAATTCAACGCGTGGACGGCGATAAGTCAAAACCTGTGAACTATCAGAGCTATGTCGACACTCTTTGCCACGCCATAAAACGCTTTTTCGACTGCAAGTTCTATTCAATTACCAACTACTCGTCTTTGGAATTGACTTTTTATAGTATTGCGGAGAATACGGTCGCTACTGCCATATCGTTCGAGATAGTATATAACTTGATTATTGAATGGGCTCGGCCTTACAAAAGTATCGAGAGCAAAAATAGCTACTCTCTCGGTGTTTCCGACGAGCTAAACAAGATGGCTATAAAGGAGAAGGCCGCCGAAGAAGTTCAGGCGGAGAAAGCGGAGAGGGACGCCATCGCTACTAAGAGGAAGCAAGAAGAAGCTGAGAGACAGGCGCAATTGGCGCGTTTAGCTCCTTTTCCCGAGGCTCTAAACAAACTCTCGTCCCTCGAACCAGTAATAAGTGCCGATGCTAAGAGTGATATCAACGGTGGCCGCGCTCTCTCTTACGATGACGCTTGCAATCTAATATAGTCGGACTCGAAGAGAATTGAAGACGACGACGTCGACGGTAATCCTAGCCCCCCAGATGAGAGAGCTAATGAGAGCAGCGAAGACTACATCGAGCCGGACTTCAAAGTGGAAGACGAATATAATGCCAACTCCTTCGGAGACTTGGACAAAGAGATCAGTAAGCTCATTAAGCCTAAGCCACTATCATCCGAGGCTTCTTTTGGACTGTATTTGTCGCTTTTTGCACCAAGAACTCAAAGTAATATTCCCTCTCCACTGCCGAAACGAGAGCCAATACCGGCTCGCCCAGCCGAAACAGAGCAAAAGTCGAACGAGCCACCAGAATTGGAGCCAGAGCTGGAGTCACAATGGGCCTCGCAGATGCAACTCGTCACCTTTCGCGCAATAGCCACTAAGATTGCAGATGAATATCTCGAAGATAGAGGCGTGACGCTTCACAATCGGTCAGCCAAAAGCACTATGATACGGGATCGGAACGCATACAATCAAAGAGTCAAAGATAGTAAAAAGATCGATGTGTATAGGAAGAGAATAAATAAATGAGTGGTTACTAGAGACGCGGATAAAAGAGGACAAGTTAAAGTAAACGCGTCGAATGTGATACTCTCTAGGCCGGGGTCAGGTTATCTTTTCAAAAACCGCCTGTGCGACAATGATAATCTAATCCTCGATGATTCGTTGGCTTGTGAGCTTATCTCCTACTAGAGAGCAACGATGGCGAATCCGTACAGAAAGGAGGTTCTATACCTCTACACTACATATCCCAGACAAGATATAATAAGAGTGCTTATTCTCCACATCGCCATCTTATTAACTATGACTATTCTGCGAGCGTTGCGATTGTACCGATCCTCTTGTCTTAGTGTCTCCCCATTGCTTCCCACGTCCCCCCTTCTCCTCGTCCCATCTAGATCCTTTTCATTCCCAAATAAAGCCGGTGATTGCTCGTAAAAATTGTCGTTTCGGAGTGGATTCTCGGTGTAGAACTCGTTTATAATCTCCACAGCTTTTACAATTAAATCCGGCATTCCTCTAAGTATACACTGTAGTACTGATACTAAGAGAAGAAGTCGAGATCAATAAATTACTGATCGCTTCTAGAGTGGGATCTATCGCAAAAAATGAGCCCTAACTTGTAATACTCGAGCCGAAAAAAAGAATGATCACAAAGAGATGATTTACTCATTTTGTAATTGGAATACAAAATCGTACTAGCACTGATTCTCGTGCTACCTATGATTCTCGTGCTAGTATGTGAGCTCGTAGGAGCTCAAAGTCTCGCACGAGCTTATATGCCCCCACCAGCCCGTATGCTTCTACCAGCCTTGATTCTCGTGCCAGCCTGGATTCTCGTGCTACCCATGACTCTCGTGCTAGCATGTGAGCTCGTAGGAGCTCAAAGTCTCGCACGAGCCTATGTGCCCCCACCAGCCCGTATGCTTCTACCAGCCTTGATTCTCGTGCTAGCCTGGATTCTCGTGCTATTTATGACTCTTATGCTAGTATGTGAGCTCGCATTAGCTTGTATGCCCATTGAGAAATCTTTATTAGTTCTCGCAGACCGAGAGCTGGGTCGCAGTTACTTCCTCGCACGCCAAAGCTCCGTTTCGTCTTGCTGCAATCTGTCAGTCGAGTAGAGGAGACGATATATGATCAGTCTACCGAGCGGCCAAAGTTACCATCCGAAACCTCGATCGACGACCATCTCAGCTTTAGGCATAATCTCACTGCTGCCGATATGTGCTCTGTTTCAAAGAGGAGGGTAGTGGGACGAAGATGAAGGGTCATTGTCGGTTCGGTGTCGGAAGTCCTTACCGGCAAATGGCTAGTTGCCTTAGGCAAACATAAAGCAATCCAGACGCCAACGTCAAGTCCAAGTTAATATATGAAACATTCTAGATTTTCACTATAAACAAGTAGGTAGGCAAATTTATTCTATGTCACGTAATCCTATCGAGTTCTAATCACCCCATATAGCCTGCTGGAATTACAATGGGTAGAACGGCAACTCCTTCAAGTGAATATCTTTGTCTAATATCTGCTTTACGACCTCTCGGACTTGTTCTCTTACATGACTGTTCACACATACTTATATTAAGTCGTCAATCAATAAGTACGGCATCTCTTTATAGCTAGATTTACACGAGATCACACTTCGACCTTTTCTCCCTTCAATTTCAAATCTAATTAGATTCTTAACGTCGAGGCCTCGGTAATTCACTATAATACGGTCATATTTGCCGACTCGACCGACTATACCGTGTTCCGCGCCTTTAGTAATGTAATTCCCGGTAATAAAGAGGCGTATATTAAGAACCTATTAGAAATATGGATCAAGGATGCTCTAACGGGTCGCCTTAATCAAACTTACATATTCAGAGTCTTGCTCGAGTAGGTCAGTCATCCATTGTCCGACCCATTTTAAGTGTTCTTCAGGGTAGTGGTCAGCAAGGGTTCTCCCGGAATCAACCGAAGCCTACCTTCAGAATCCACTTGCCAGAATAATGCGATCCTCCTTACCTTTGCATCGTAATTATAAAAATTTCCAAGAAGCTGCTTTACGTAAAGTAACTGGCCAGCTATGCCAATACCCGTCGCGAATAACAAGACTATTCCGTACTCATCGAGATATATCTTTTTGCTGTAAGGTCCCTCAACGATAGCTCTCAATTCGATAGGTTGGGATGAGCTAGTGCCACTGGGAAGAACTTTGCGTGAATCCCGTCTGCCGTTGAATGATGAAGACGACAACGTCCTAATCTTTATCATACGGGTACTACCACGCGACTATGTACGGGTGCGATTGAAAGAAAGCGCTGTAGCTCGCTCTTAAGACGCAGAGGTATACGTATTGACCCGCTCGGTACTTCCAGGGCCTCGAGATCTTGGCATGGACCTGATAAGCATCCGGTAGGGATTCAATGGAGACTTTGCATAAGTATTCCCAATTGCGGAAGTTCCGATAGAGGATTTGACAAGTCCGGAGAAGGTGCAAAGATGCCCATACGCAACATGTAACAAGGAGATATATCGTTGGTATACTGAGCAGCTTCCCCGGAACATGGATCCAAATGGCGATCACGACAGTCACTGCCAGAACCCGATGGATATTTAAGAAGGTCTCATAGAAATAACGTCGCGCAATTGAAAAGGAGGTGATTAGAATAGCGGTCATCGCAGAAGCAGCCTGGTTCATTTGGTAAGTAGTTCTCGTTTCAGGGGGGGAGACTCACCACCAATGCCGCTACTCGAGCAGAGCAAAGAAGGTCTGTTCACTT
>FJOG01000074.1:31227-54570 GCA_900073065.1 Phialocephala subalpina | reverse complement strand
AAGTACGACTACTGTTCTTCTCGATTCAGTGCTCGAGTTCCGTTTACCCAGTTGATTAGGGCAACGTTCGACACGTTCGACGCATTCCTAACAACTGCCTAGTGCCAATCGGTACTACCGGAGAAGTCATTAGCTCGCTCGGCGAATACTCTCATCTGTACTTCCTTCAAGTAAAGGTAGTACACTTGATTCCACTTCCTCACTATTTAAAGCGAATCTTTTGTCTTATTAAAGAAACGTCTATTAAACTTCTTTATCCGGAATAGGAGAATGTGCGTTAAACTATCTTTCAGTATGCGAGCTTTAGCGTCCTTTATCTCGTTATTTGTACCTTCTACACGTACGTTATAAAAGA
Source organism: Phialocephala subalpina (assembly GCA_900073065.1). Classification (NCBI taxonomy): domain Eukaryota; kingdom Fungi; phylum Ascomycota; class Leotiomycetes; order Helotiales; family Mollisiaceae; genus Phialocephala; species Phialocephala subalpina. Next base: position 54,215 of record FJOG01000074.1, on the reverse strand, counting down.
ACTTCCAAAAACGATAGTGTTTTCGGTAATTCTCTTCGCTCTTTTTTTTCGAGACGACGTCGATAAATTCCTTTACAGTTTTTGCCTTTATTTAATTAGTATCGGCGACTAACCCAGGATTTTCTCTGTGATACGTTCGAATGTTGGCCTCTATTAGTTTCACGACGTAGTTATATCGAAAAGTCTTTTACTATAAATTACTCGTTTAATGATTCTCGAGACTTATTTATTCCTTCTTCAATTTCTATTTTACTTTATTCCGCACTTTAAAATCGAAATGGGCTATCAAATCTGCGGGAGGCTTTATAATTGCGCTTATACCCTTAAATACTTTTGTAACTAAGTAATCTCCGTCCTAAAAATCAATTATTTTCTTATAATATTTCATTTACTTTTAAAGTATATTTAATAAAGTCGATATAGTATCGATATTTAAATATAACTTTTGTATCTCTTTGGAAATCGGCCTGTATTTCGTTTGCAATGTAATTAAAAGCGATTTAATCGTCGAATCGAGCGAAATTAAACGATAAATTAATATTGTATAATCTGGCGTATTAAGTAAAGTCTTTTGAGATACTTTAAAAGTATGTCCATTAGTACTCGGACTTAGCGTACTATCGGTGGGTTCGACCGTACTCATTAGATGTATGTAAGCTATAAGAGGGCAAGTTTAATTTAAGTATTCAAATTGCGTATCTGCCTCGGGCGATGAGTTTAAGATAATAGAGTTTACTGATCTTATTGTAGTCTTTAGTGTAGTCACTAATTCATTAGTAAAGACAGCAAGATCTGCTCTTTTCTTAGTTGGAAACGTCTTCGGAGTTGGCGAGATATGCTACGGATTTTTTTCGACGGTAGAAGTTGAGCTTTCAATTGGTAGATAGCTGTTAATTAGAGCCATATTATTATTCGATTGCGGGGAATACTCTTTAAGTATAGTAGACTTTAAAAGTAACGGAATTTCCTTTAGATCGAGGGTGCTCTAAGATGTACTGTAGTCGGGATCGTTTGAGAGGTTAAGCGACTCGATCTTTTTTTGCGAGGAATTCGGTAGAGAGACTTTCTTTTTTTTGCTCGAGCTCCGTACCGCTATTCTTATGTAGTTCTTTAATCGAGGACGTTCCTCGGGTCGTTTAAGAGGAGTTTGGGGCAGTGTATTGATATTAAGCGTAATAGTAACGGAGGGGTCGTCGTCGAGTATAAGGATAGGATTAGAGAATGTATTTCCCTTACGGCGAATCTCGACTCGGTGGTGACGGACAAAAGACAAATTAGGAGTCTGTTTATCGCGGGACTCACAAGAGATTTATACGCTTGGAAGATACTATCGATTTATTATTCGAATAGTTTAAAGACTTCTTCGACAATAGATTTGTCTAGCGAGACCTCGTATAGTCGGTTTTACTTATTTAACGATACTTAACAATCCAAAAACACGCGTTTAAAGTTTGCTATATTAACGCTTTATTAAACGGATCGTAAGCGCTATCGTATAGATATTACAGTAAATTGAAGTTAAATATGCGTATAGTTATAAGATAGAGTTTTAAAATGTTTGGATCGAATTCCCAAATATTGTTTGAGAATTGCTAAGTCAATTAGCGTAAGCGAAAGATCTTAAACAGTGTTTGGGAACTCACGATTCAATTGTAGGGAGGGAGCCCTTGATTTTGATTGTAATTGAATAAGTAGAGCTGATAATTAATCTATATTTTGTTTAAAACTATTCTTATTTATATTATATACAGTCGCTAGCGAAATCGGCTTCCGCCTTCAACTCTTCGAAAGTTTATACTCAGCCACACTGCCAAGACACTAATGATCTCACTAGCCACATTGTGGCTAAGTGCCTTCTCGTAGATATATTCGGACAAGGAGCTAAGGCTACACCTTCTTACTGTGACCCAAAAAGTCAGAGATGTAATTAGCTGGAAATTACTCTAATCTACGAGACATGACCCTAATACGACTTCAATCACGTGACGGAACGACCCTGGTCTAGGCAGCCACGAGCAGCCCTCATGACCTCAAGGCGTTTCTCCGCGAGATGTCAATCTTCATAGATTTGCAAATTCTCCCATTGAACACCGACTATAGCGCTTATATTATTGTTCTCTGTTAGGTCCCAATCCTTCTTTTATTTTTCCTGTTCTTCAACTCTGGCGATGTCTTTCGGGTTCTCTGTTGGCGACATCCTTGGAGGCGCGAGCCTTGCGTACCAACTCTGCAAAGCCTTATCTGAGACAAAGGGCTCCGCCAGAGATTACCAGCAACTCATCGCAGAGCTCAATGTTGTTCATAAAGTCCTTATCCAAGTAGAACAACTGAGAGTATCGAATCAGTTAGCACAAGCTACTCTCAATGCTGTGCTGTTTACCACCAATGCAGCTAATGAAGCCATGGAGGTATTCCTCGCAGACCACGAAAAGTATAGGGAGTCCCTGAAAGAAGGGGGTTCTGGTAATGTGCTGAAAGATAGCTGGAGAAAATGGCAATGGACTTTTACAATGGAAACTGAGGTATGATAAATCATCGCTGTGAACGTCGGCCATGTTCTAAAGATAGAAAGAGCTAACAGATCTTTTAGAGAACCAAACTCAGTCAGACTCTTGCAAGTATGTTAGTATCTATCAACTGTTTGGTTCAGCTGGCTTGCTTTTTCAAGTGAGATGATGATCCTCTCTGAAGCCTCGCCATCGACTAATGCGGCTTCTAGCACTGGTTATAACCCAGAAGTGGACGTTAAGTTGTCGAATGCATATGAGAGAAGATACTATGAATTCTCGCCCCCATTCGATAATGTTAAATTAGAGGCTTGCATATCTGGTACTGAAATCTGGGGAGAGAGAAAACCTTGTAATGCTCCTGCAATAAGTGATGGCGTCTGAGAATTGAACTTACGAGTTTTTCACAGACTTCAAAGTTCGACATCAACCAGCACAATTCTTTAGGTCCGGCCAAGTGTTTTCCCTTTGCATTTCCGCGAACCTTTCAGTGCATCATCGGAGTAGGTGGAGGCATCGACGTATCGAAATTAGTCAATTGCCACTTGAGCCAATTGGGACCCTGAAAGCAAAATATGAGCAGGCTCAGAAAGAAGATCGAGAGGCGCGCTTGAAACAGATCCTTTCATTGCCTCTAGCCAAAATGGTCCAACATATTAAAGAAGGAAGAAATGGGAAGGTGGTGTGCACGCTCTGTCCAGATGCAGCCCCGTTAATTGGAGGTCAGGAGTTGAATAAAGATGATTGGGCGGACCGTCACTTTCGTTTCTGTCATTGGCAACAATACTGCACAATGAGAGGCATCTCGCCAAATTCAGACGCATTGCCTTCAATAGCGAGTTACTTTACACCCAACCCGAAGCAATTAATTACACAGCCGACCTCAGCCGACTCATTACACACCTTATCCGCAGACTGGATAACCCTCGAAGACATAACATCGGACGAGCCTATCTATGAAGACTGGCAAATCAGAGAGATGACTTACTGTAGTCAGACCAGTGAGCCGGGCATCCCGGGTCCTATCATGATTCGCCGCTTTGTTGTCATTCAGGAGGGACTTGAGTCGTGTCTCTGTCTAGGAATCCACACGTAAGTTATACTTCAACCTACTCGGTGGCCGCTGGTGTATTCCTCTCTAATGTCAATTTTGCCTCCAGATATGCTGGTCTTGGCTCTTCTGACCAAGCAGACCAAAACCTTTTCGCAATATTACATTCAAGTAAGGAGGTTCCAACTCCCCTTGAAAAAGAAACTGGTATGGTCTTAACCCCTATCCGGATGAAGCCAGAGCACCCGTCCACCGTTCTTCCAAACTCTTCAAGGATCCATTTCGGCCGAGCATATGGAATAAGCCACAAAATGGCAGTCAAACCACTAGGACTGATCCACGCAGGATCCATGGAAAAGCTGATGTCGCAGTCAGTAGCTCATGCTTGTAGGAATAATCCAGACAACAGTGCTCAACTTTCGGAAAGCCAGAGCTATGGAGTTGCTGGGGGGGAGGTTATGGATGTTTTCTCGGGGAATAGGAAAATGGATATTAATAAAGACATTATTCCAGCGGATATGGAGGTGGCAAAGGATATGCGGAATAGCATTATGGACGTTCTTGGACCGGACATATCCCTCGACAACCATCCGCCACCTAAGGAACCTGTGTTAAGTTCTAGTGCTCTTTCAGACGACGTTATGGATAGCGAGCCTGTACGAGAAAGGAAGCGGGTGAGGGTTGCCTAATTATTTAGACCGGACGAAAGCACTTGCATCTGAAATTGAAATGCAAGCCCTTGAAAATATCCTGATCATGCTCAGCTTGCTACAGTATGCATAATTCAAATCAAATTGTGGCTTTCCACAGTATATTCCTTGCAAGTAATTTTCTGGCGGCTGAGGATACAGTACAATAGCACCACTTCTCTTCGTAACCTTCGATCTTCTGGCTCACACGTGACACTTTTGAGGTGTGGCTTGTTATGCGGGGATATAATAAGCTAGCTACAGTGATGCTAGCGCAGCCAGAAGCGTCTTGGCAATGTGGCTAAGTTTAAATTCTCGAAGTATTTAGGGCGGAAGCCGATTTCGCCCACGACTGTAACCTATTTCGCCCAATTTCAGTATATATACTGAGAAGAGTCGTTTCCATTCGTGCGCGTCGCGGTCGATCCACCAAAGAATGCCATCTATATCGATCATATGATATTTAGTACGCGTTGTCCCGTAATAAACTTGTTCTAAAACTTATCATAGTAATTAGTATTAGTAATAACACGGCTATCTTATGATTAGATCACTTAATAGTCTTTCCGGTACTGTAAATGTAATCAATAGAATCGGATTCGCGTTAATATCGCAACTTTTAATTTTTTTATTACTAAATAAAAGATTGAATTTCTTTTGATGTTTAATACCTCGTAGTAATATGTACTTAAGCTTACGTATCTCTCTTTAGAGAGGGGCTTATTAAGCTCGAGTAGAGGGGTTGCTATAGAGGGCAGTTTTGCTCTTGATAAGTTGATTTAATATTAGTAAGGAGTAAGAAAGTAGAAAGTAAAAAGTTAAAGAAACTTTACAATTAAATAAAGCAAGTTGAAAACATTTACTCTTCTCGTCATTTTCGAATTCGAATGTAGTAATATAATAACCTCCCCCTCCTAAAACTCCGCCTATAATATTCAGGATATTAGTGTGATTTCCGGCGTTTTACTAATTTTCTGCAAATTGCTCTAAGTATTCTATCCTTTGTAATCTTATTATATAGATAGTTAAGTCTTTGCTCTTAAATTGCGTTGATATAAATAGATATAGAAATGTATATGTATTAACTCAATTTGTCTCGTTATTTGAGTTGCGTTGTATTAAAGAAATTAATTCGATAATCGAAGAGTTTATTAATCGACGACTACTCGTCTTCGTATTTCTACAAAGTTAAAGGGTTAAATTAAGAGAGAAAGCAAAGTCGAATAAAAGCTAAGTATACGTCGAATTTACTTAGGCCTATATAATGCGTTCGTAGAAGAGAAAGTAAAGCGATCGACTTATAAATAGAGTAACGTGTTTTTCGCGAATATAATACTTTTCTCGACTTCGATTAGCATTCAAAAGATAAACATTAAAAAATACTAGCCTTCTCAACCGTTAACTTCAATTAAATGCGTTAATCAACTCTTTATAATATTGATTCGATCTTCGTTTTAACGTGAGCTAATAAGCTCGAAGTTGTTTTAACGTTGAATCTTTAAACTATTGGCCAAAACACAAGCAAATCTAGTTTTAAGGCTATCCTTAGATAGCGTGGGTTAAGAGGTATTGTCCTGTACTAATTGGTAGTAGTGGTAATAGAGTAGTCCGATGAAACTATTCTCGTCAAAAGGAGTTGTTTGCTCGAAAACAAGTTAGTATCACGTGATCAGATTCAACTCACCTTTAACTTAAGACTTGTCCCCGATTTTAGATCCTTCTCCAATTTTAACATCTTTCTTCGCTCACTTTTAGCCTCTTTATCTAATTAGATTTTGGCTAATTCCAGCGAGTTTTCGAGCCATTCGAATCATTTAATTTAAACGTTAACTTCAATTCCGATCGTGCATCAAATTCTATTTAATACGCCAAATACTACCTCGTCGCACGATCTATTGTAGTTCAAAATTTGGTTTTCATGTTTTAAAGATATTCAATTCTACTACAAACGATAATTAACCTCGATAATTAGTATTTTAAATCCATTTAGAAACGGCGTCCAACTTCTCTACAAACGATATTTAACCTCTATAATCGGCACTTTAACCCCATCTAAAAACAGCGTTCTCTATAAATAGTACTCAACTTCATCTAAAAACGGCGTCCAATCTACCGATTAACTACGTCCAAGTTTTGTACAAACAATATCCTTTGCGCAATAAGCTTTTGATTCTTACTCTTAGGGTTATCTTATTGTATTCATAGTGAAGTTACTAGTTTATTAATTTCTTATCTCCTTTGTATATAAAAATTTATTTTTTATAGTAACTCCCCTTTCTCTCTAAAACTCTCTAAGAATACTCTCGTCCGAATCCACGTATCCACTATAACAATTCCTCTATAAATTTTATACATCGAACTTTTGAAATAAAAGCGTAAAAACTAAATATATAACTCTAATAAAAAGTTAATTGCTTGGTTTTCGTATAAACCCTAATCACTATAAAATGGAATAATCGCCGGGATCAATCAAATGATCGATTTAATAGCGAAAGTATTCGATTTATAAATACGGATTTAAAAGTAGGAAGTAAAATTACATAAAGGAGACTAATATTATTGGATATTAAATGTAGAGAGTACGGTGGCCTATGTACGACTCGAAGGGCCTTTAGCGAATACCCCGCGATATTTGAGACACTTCCACTGCGATAAACTTATCGTCTATAAAATTCGATTTAAATAAATGCGAAGTATTTACGAATTGATTTTCTAAGTATCATAAAAAGCTAATATTAACTATAAACCTCAAAAAAAACAAATTCTTAAATTTATTGTATTTCTTATCGCTTTATTTTTATTTGCGTAAAAGTGACTATTTTATTACTACGGGCAAAGTAATTAGCATTGCCTACTATATGCGTTAAGCCTCGAAAAGAGCGCAACTAGGATTATAAAGTCTCAATATACCCTCTTTTAACTTCGCTATCCGCTATAAAATGTTCTCCTTTAAAGGAATACATTTTACTAATTGCAATCTCAAATCTGGAGTATAATTAACTAAAGACGAAAGCTACAAAGTTCCCTCTTATTATTACGTCGACTACGTACTAATAGTATCAACGCTCCAAGCCTTCCTAACCAAGAGACTAACCACGACAAGGATCTCAAAATGCGTTTAATCGAGAGAATCACCTCCTCTTTAAAATAGTAATTAATTTCCGACTCCAAAATCATATTCTATTCTAAGTTACACGATTTCATCTCAAATTTATCATTTTACTAGTATTTAGAAAAGCAAACAACAACCCCGCAATATACCCCGATCTACGCAATCTCTACGAACATTCCAAGATATGAATTAAATCGATTAAAAAAAGTAAATACCCTTTATATTTCATCTCCTCTCAATTAATTCGCTTATCGAAGCCGATCGAGCCATTGGAATCGTAATTAGAAGCTTAGCCTATGCATACTCATACGAACAAACTAAGCCACAAATGTCAACCGCATTCTACCTCGCGATTTTCAGCCACAAAAGCTTTAACCCGTCTATTTTTAAGACTCATACGATTTTAAGACTTACGTAGTCTCAAGAACTTTCTCTTAAAACCGCTACGCTCTCAAGACAAAGTTCTTAAGACTATATAAGTCTTAAAATCGTATAAGTCTTAAAAATAAACAAAATTAAATACGTGATTGTACAAGGTTAACTTTAGATTGTTTTACTTAATAAAATAAGGGTTAAAGCTTTAAATGGCCAAAATTACTCACGCGATACATTTAAACGCATTAATTTATTATAAAGTGTTTTATAAAACTTTTATAAATTCGTAGAAGCTTTTAGTTAAAACTCGAGGACCGCCCCTAAACCCGCTACTAAGAAATCGATTTCCTTCCCTCAAATAGCTTCTTAGTTGTAACGTCCCTCCCTGCGTAGCGAGATACCCTGTGTACCGAGACAAACCAATCAAATCGCAAGGATTCCGATTTTTTCTTCGTAATATTTCTTTTAAACTAATTACAATAGAAAGTATTCATATTCAGGATTAGTAATATATTCGTCACACTATTCCTCTTAGTATAGCGATTTATTGATCTCGAAATTCATTCGATTTCATTGGTTTGTCTCGGTACACAGGGTGTCTCGCTACGCAAGGAGGGACGTTATTTGACCATTCCTTCCATCGCTTTTTTCTTAAGTAACAAAGATGATTCAGATGGGTAACGTATCCTCGGAGTACTAATCTACTTGTTGTGATACTTTATACTGGTCCTCGTTAACCATCGATCGAAAACAGCTTATAATGCTCTATAAGTCGCCTTAAGAGACGTTTTTCGCGTCTATTTAAATCGTACGGGTTATTAACGCTTACAGCTGGCAAATGTTGGCGGCGCCAATTTGGGCGGATACCGCCAAAAACAATTACTTAGATTTATAAGATATAAAGCACTAAATTCCCCCGAGAAAACTCAATTTTTAGCGTTTAATTTCTTTTATTACTATAAACTGTAAATCGATTTTCTCGTTTATATTTACGTCACTATAATAAGTAGAAGTCGAACTATTCGAGGCGGATTATTTCGCATTTCCTTTAATTATATAGTATTAAATACAATTTCGTAACGTTCGAAAATAGTTGATTAAAAACTTTAGAATCGTTTAGCGTTAACTTTCGAGTATATTGTAGTATATAAAATGGAGAATCGAATAATTACACATTTATTACTGCTTGCCGTATTCTATTTACGCCCGTAAAACGTACTAATTTAATTAAGCTCGGTAGAGTATCGCTCGAGGGGAAGAATCACCGTAGAGTTGGACTAAACTTTCTAGGGTATAGTAGACTATATCCTCTTTACCATTATATATATAAACCTTCCCCCTCTTAGTCTCGCTAATTAATTCGATCTTCTCGTTACCGTTAAATTAATATTTACTTTTATATTTACTCAAACTATTCTAATATACCGTACTAACTCCGTAATTACACTCGTGTAACAAACATAGAGCCGGCTTTATTAAGTGCAACTTCGAGTGCGACTCTCGAGTACACCGAGCCTGCGATCGGGCCCACGCTCGGGAAAAGACTGGAATCGAAGAGGCCAAAAAGAAACTTAAAGGGATTATCCGAGGAAAGTGCTAAAAAGCTCTAATTGCTACTCGCAAGAAACATCGTATTAATTAGAATTAGAATTACCGAACGTGGCCTTCGATAAAACGCATTTATCGCCAAAACAAAAAAAATATAAAGTCGAATAGTCTAAAAATCTCATTAACAATAAAAGTTTATAAATATCGATAATAGAGTGCCTCGACGTGCTTTATTAGGCCTAAGATAAGCACTAACGCATAATAACGATTATCGTTAACAAAATAGAGACTTAGAATAACGAATTGATTTCTGCGCTATAAAAATTCTTAAATTCCTAAAAATTCAAACTCTTTAAAGGCTATAAAAACACGGACAATTAAATACGTACACTCGTTGCCGATTTAATTGAGGATTTATAAGCGTAATAACGTTATTTATTTGAAAATAAATTAAAAAACACGGAAAAAGTAGTACGTATACTAATCGCTGATTTAATTAATAGTATATGGACTTAATAACGCCAAGTAATTACTATAAAGCGATCCATTGAGCGATATGGAGTAGGGAAGGATAACGATGGAGTTAATAGCCCCGCGCAATCTGTTATTTAAAACAGGTCACGGGTTAGGTCACCAATCATTCTAATAAATTGGTAGCGGAAGAGTTATTCTTCTAAGACTATAATTACTGATGCTTATATGTATTTACAAGTAATAGGCAGTTATAAGCAACAAAGGAAACAAATGAGTCAATTATCATGTAATAGAGTCCCGTGACTCATTGCAAGAGAGTGCTTAGGAGGTCAAAACAACCCACCGTATTCTAATACAATTACGCAACGTCGATTCGCACGTAATTACGATCAGGTGAACCATAGCGACAGGTAGCCCTCTTAGAGGAAGGGCAAAAAGAAATATATCTCGTTTTTTAAAATAATTTATATTTTAATTTACATATTAGAAATGATTATTACCTTCTAATTTTACAAGTATCGCACTTACTATAAATTTGCCTTTTAGTTTTAATGACGTAGAATTTCAAAGTACGGGAGGATAAATGTATCTCCGTACTTAATTAGGGCCAAGCGAATTTATACTTGGATTACTTAGTAGAAAATGACTTCGATTCGCTTATTTATTATTATTGCGAAACCTTTTATTAAATTACGAGGATATTTCGGAGTTTATAATCGACGATATTTTAAGTTTACGACTAATTAATTAAATTAAGTCGCGACTACGATTATCTCGCTACCGTTTACCGAGAATAAGTATAATGAAAGTTCAATAAGTCGAGAAGTATATCGATAAAGTAAACTGGGAAGTTCAATAGAACAAATTGCGAGCGCCTTGAATTACTGCCATGGAAACAATATTATTTATCGAAGTTTAGCTATTAGTTTGGGCTCTACAAAACTATTCAGCGACTTTTTCTAGGGGTTTATAGCGCCGGAGTCATTTGGAGGCCAAGGTATATACTACTCGAAAATACTAAGGATATATTAACAAAAGTGCGCAAAAGCGGCGGCATATTAATAATAAATTCCAATGGCTCAATTATACTTTCTAATGTAGAGGAGGATAAGAGGGGAGAAATACCGAAGAAATATAAATATAGTTTTCACAACATTAAAAGGATTAAAACTCGTTAAATACTTAAGTTTAAATTTGATGATTTCTTTATTAAGAGAAGGCGTAATCGCCGTCAACTTTCTCTTTTATCGTTAATAGAATGCTATCTCGTGCGATTAGTATTAATTAATTAGTTAGTAGTAAGGAGAAGTATTTAATAGGTAAATCTATTTACATATAAACGATGGACTTTATAGGAAGCGTAAAAATCTATAAATATAAAAGGAGAACACGCTATATTTATACGGTTAAAATGGCCTATCTAGTAATTATAAAGCGGTTTAGCGTAATTGCGCGCATATAAATAAAGAAGAGGGTCGAATTCAAACGATAATTGAGATTAGTAGAGTATATATTCATAGTTCCGGCAAACTTGCAAATATTACGGAGTAGAAAGCGCCCGTCGATTTAAGAAGTGATTACTATAGTTTAAGCCTCAAAGAAATGATTACGGAGTAGCGGAATTTCAGCTAATACTACAAGTACGAGACGGCGTGGCAAAAGAAGGGGTTTAACGGTCGGGATATAAGAAAATAAAGGGAAAAAGTATGGGAGAAGTTCCGAGAGTTGTAAACCGATTAAGGAAGGGGTTAAACGATCGAAAGATTCGCTATTTTTCTTAGAAATATATTCTACTTACTTAAGTCTAATCCTTCGTTTACGCACGAGATAGAGATATTTAAGAGACTTAGAACGATTATCGTTAGAATTTTCAAACTGCGGAGTATTAAATCTATTTAACTTTTAGTTTAATAGCGAGAAAGCCGACTTTATATTATGTATTTCGACCGTTTAAAGGATCGAAATACTCCTCGTATCCAATATTATCGTAGTATTTCGCGGCTATAAAACTTTACGTTTATTAGCCCCGTATATTTAACGCTATTTATATGTGAAAAAATACATTTATATTATCCGATAATAATAAGAAAGTCTAATAGTAGCGATTAAAACGGATTCTCGTATTATGTTTACAACTTTACGCCTTTCGACTATTTAACGAATAGCGATATCGATGCGGATAACGCTGACTTTGGCAACGCCCGTCGGTGGGTATAATACTGCAAAGACCCCGCGTACCCCGAGTATTAGAGCGCTTAGTCCTTTAAATCGAACTTTTAACTACATTTATACGAGACGGCTATACACCGCGCGAATGTACGGATATACACACAAATAGGACGTCGCGAGTTAGCGAGGGCGTAAAGAGTTGAGACAAATTGGGAGATAAAAGAACGAAAGCAATTTAAGTTTACTCCGGCACAAAATAATATTACGCCGAGTAATAAATAAGTCGCGGTAGCGTAGACTTTTCAGACGAAATATGCTTTCGTTTTTATTCGCGAGATCGAAGAAGCGTAAAAAAGGAGGCGACACAAAATAATATTGTTCACGAAGTAAAACTCTAAGGCTTCGAGGGTCTCGTACGTCCCGAAACTATTGGATCCCAGATCATGTGTGGCTGCCTACCAGGCAGCTACACTAGTTGGATCCATAGTCACGTGATGTGACTCATGTGACTGTAAGTCACATGAGCTACACCTGACGTATCCTCAGTTTAGGGCTCCAAGTACACTCTATTATCTATATATATACACCTAAATAACCAACTTTACAATGAAGTATATTGCCACAATCTATTGAAACCGTCACAAATCAGCACGTAATTGTATTTAGAATAGCGAAGGATAGTTTAATTTAAAGCTAAATCTCAATAGTTGAAGTATCTTAAGTAAAAGTGGGATCGGTTACGAAAATATAAAAAAAAGGCTTATTCGAGCGCGAGTTAATATTAAAATGATAATAGTAAATAGTAATACAATAAATTGATTTTTGTTCTAAGAATTAAAATTTATTTATTAATAACTATTAAAAAGTCTCCGTAACTCCGTGCAAAAACCACAAGTAGTAATTTGTATAATTAAATACTTCGATCAAATCTAATGATTCGATGAGATCTAATACTTCGAAATTTGAAACTTCGATCGAAATTTAATTCTTCGTCTTTTAAAGTTTCTTTTACACTAATAAGTAATATTGTGGAAATTAAACCAAAAGACTTAATCCGCCTAAAAATCGGGAAAACTATATTCGTTAATAATAATCCTATATTAAAATTAAAACGGACTAACCAAAAGTCGCGCGTAAAATATACTACTTGCAAAAGTCGTTCTCTACTTCTAAAGTCTTAAATTTAACGCTAATCTCTTATCGTTGTAATCTCTTATCTTCCGTCTTTAATGCGATTTTCTTCACGAGTTCAAAGTTCATAACAAAAACTAATTTAAAACAAAACATAAATAGCAAGCGAAAAGTAATAATCGTTCGAACAATTAAATTTAGTATATTATTAATAAACAATTTCATTACGACCTTATTATAAAATGATTTAATAAAAGCTTTATAGCACATATTAATCGACGTACTTTATAGAATGCCTTTATCGCATTAAAAGTAAATTCGATAGCAATAAAGTCTATATTAGCCTCGATATTCTTATATAATATTTCCAAAAGCTACGGAATATCTCTTTTCGTTATCTCGCTATACTTTTTAAGCATTTTATTAAGTACCTCGGTAGTCTTAGCCTCAGATTGCTTTCGTTGAAGTACGTTATACTTATTTGTAAAATAATAGTTTCTCGTCTCGAAATATTCCTTATAAATTACCATTAGTTCGTCGAGTTTAACGTACGTTAACGTCAACTTTTAATCTATAGTAAAATTAAGCAAATACCGCAGTAAATTGTTACTAATCGTAGTATTTGTTAAATACTATATTATTTACTTTAAAAAACTTTTAATTGCATTCTAAATATCTTCGATATATTAGCGTATTAAACTTTCTTAAAGCTAATTATATTCGCGGAAAACTTCGCCGATTAACAGTGGATTTAAGAGACTCGGCAATTAAATATTTACTTAGCGTATATATAAAAGTATAAAATCGAGGATTTAAAGTTTTTATTTCACGGCTACGATTCTTCTTTAATAATTTCTCTATTTCTTCTACCGCTTTTACTCGAGTACAATAATATCTTCTTTTATTTACAACTTCTACAATCTTTTATTGAGCTCCTTCCGTTCGAATCTCTTTTTCAAATTCAATTCCTTTATTCGCAATTATAATTGAAAGACGCCAATCGAATAAAAACTAATCCGCAAAAAATTTGTACTTATAATCACTTTTAATAGCAACTTTATAAAGCGACTAGAAATTATTACTTAAATCGACTAAAAAGTTCTACTAATCCTCGAGAGTTACGCGAGTAAAGCCTAGCTTTTCCAAACTATGCCGATAACTCGATATATTAACCTCGATATATTAACCTCGATATCCTCGATCAATCGTGGAAGCTCGGCCTTGATTTAATCAAATAGCACTATACTCAGCCGTTGGCGTAAGTGCGCAATACTAAGACTTATAGCGTGGAGGGACCGGAAATTACTCTCGGCCAAGAATTGCGCCTCCACGGTATCTCGATCCTAGTCTTAGTCCTAGTCGCCAGAGTCGAGATTTCTGACCACATGCCAACCAAGATAGAATTCGACCTGCTCATTCCTTACTAAACTCAAAAAGAGCTTTTCGCCATTACTGCTACCTATAAGCTGATCTGGCTTCGTAATAACACCGAGAGTCCGCAAACCCTAAAGATTAACCTCTCGAGCTCGTTTGAGGACTTGGCCAATTATATGAGCTACTGCCCTATATAAGGCTACTTAGTATAAAGCCTATAATTTGATTCGGGAAGTCGTTTTTAGCAAATACTACTATTAGAATAATACTCCTCGAATTAACTATATATTTGGCGACGAGATTCGTAATTAACTTTATATTATACTCGGTTTAATGCTTATTATATGAATGTATCAACCTAAGGAAATCGACGATAGTAAGCTATAACTAATCCGGCCTAGAGATTTCAACTCGGAGAATATCTTCCGTGAAAGCGTTTCTATTAACTAATAAAAGGCCCATAGTATTTTTAGTTTACTTAAAGAGAGTCACAAAGTCCTCAAAGGAGGAGACTTCGTATCGAAATTACTAAAACCGTTTTTAATCAATTAACGATCGACTTTTCCTCGGTATTTATATTGTAAAATGAATTATTTAACATTTTTATAAGTTGGGGGAGCGTATTAAAAAGACTTTAATTTCGGAGTTTAAAGTTTTACGCAAAATAATCTCTATTGCAAATCGCGTGCAAAGATTATCTTTCTTTAGGAATAATACTCTAGAGATTATTTCGAGTAAAAAGCTTTTATTATTTAATTAATCGCCGCAAACAATTAATTAAAGTAAAGTAATGAATTTACTCAATCCTTTCGCACGAAGTAAATCGATTAAATCGAGGAGTTAAATTTGTTCAATTATTCGAAGATTATTTATAGAATATAATCCCCGGATAATTGCTATTACGGGATAAAATTACCGCGGTATTAAAGATACAAAATTTAATAGGAGAGAAATAAAACCAAAAAAAGAGTTAAAAGCACTTTAAAGGCGATTAATTGTATCCTTTTAAACTTAGCTCGTTGTAGAAAGTATAAAGTAATCGAAGGAGGCTTCTAATCCTTTGTGCCGTGAGCGTATTGGGATAAGCATATGAAAGTGGCTTCTTACGATCTAATGCGTTTATTGATTCGTTATAAAGTAAAGTTGGAGTAGTACTAAATAAGGGATTTCAAGTAAATGGCTAAGAATTAGCGAATAGTAATAATCTCTATGGCATAATATGCATTTAATTAATGATAATACATCGCTTTCCCCTTACCACCACTCTTATGGAACCCGAGCCTTGATCGGTTATAAATGTGATGCGAACGCCATTTTAATTTAAACCGGGAAAGTATATTCGTAGAATAAGAGCAAAGGCAATAAAAAAGGCTATGATGGATAACGTTTCTTACAAGGCCAGCTCTTCAAAGGTAGAGTTAAAGTGGAGTAAATATATGCTCTTTATCTTTTACGAATACTTTTAAGGAGATATTGTAATGGTAAGTAGATATTATGAATTTGGAAGCGCCGAGTAAATCGGTTACTAGAAATATTTATTTTATTTATATTATATTTCATTTATATTAAGCGGTTACTATATAATATATCGGCGTAAACTATTTATAGATTATAAGAAACTTTACTCGATTCTTGCGTATGAATTTCGTAACCTCTTAGACATTCAAATTTAGGCAGCGATGGTTTTTTTGTGGTAGACATACTTTAGTTAGTTGTTGCTGGGCGAGAAGACGGAAGAGAGAAAGTATATACCTCCTATTGTAGTTGGCCCCATTTTTCTTAGTTATTAAGTATCGTATTGTACGATTATACTCATAATACCAATTCCTTTTAATGAAAGTGAAACGTTTACGCCTAATAATAAACCGTCGTAGAATTTCTTTATTACCTTTTTCTTTTAATTCAATAGATATAATATAATTAGATACTATTATATACTGTGATCTAATATTCCTAATCTCGAGAAAGAACGGTTGAAAGTATTATCTTGAGCCATTGATTGGGATCGAGCTTATGCGTGATAATGGGGTATTAGAACTTAATTATTCGGACTCGCCTAAGAACTGCCCGTTAGAACTATGACTTCTATCTCATTCACAACAAATCTTTGATTCTTGCCTCCATTTGCGCCACGCTATTATACTTGCATATCTGCGGATGTCCGCTACTAATTCTACTTCTATTGCGCAAGTCCAAATAAAGACGGGATCAGAGGTAAACGCCGAGGCTAATAGGCGTAAATAAATAAGCCGCGGACGAAAAATCGCTAAACTATTTAAAATGTATTATTAAACACCGAATCGATTATCTCTAATATAAGTCCTCAGCTTATTATAGTATATCGAACGAAGACGAACGAATATTTATATAAATTACCTTGGAGTCGGTATTCTTTAAAGACTTCGATTTAAGTAAAAAGACCCTTCAATTAGCCATTCGCTTTTAAGTATCCAAAGCGAAACTACGCCGCTCTCAATCGCACTATAAAAATTTAAGGCGCTATCAACTATTCTCTTGGTTAAATACTATAAACTCTGCGTCCCTATACGTATTATCCATAGAACGAATAGGGAAGATAAAGATAAGATTCTCTCTCAACTACTTAATACCCACAATAATTCTATGCTCACGTCTCTTTTAATTCACGGCTTTATCGATCCTTTAAATGATCAATTCAAAGCAATACGACTTCTAAATATCTCAAAAGAGTATTATAGTATTTACTTACCGACTCTTGCGAATAAGTAGCGGAGTAGTAAAATTACGGCTTTTGGGCGCGAGAAGCTTTCAAGTATCGCGCATCGCAATCCCTAGACGCGAACTCCACTATAAGCTCCATTAATTCTCGCCGCGTCCCTCGACTAATATCCTCAACCCTCGAAACTCACTACAAGCGCGCCGTATCTTCCAAAGTACTCTCGGTCCTCTTTTTGTTCTTTACTCCACTAAATCCAACAAAAGCCTAAGAATATAGCGCACTTTAAGCAGCGTATTCCGCAATAATATCTACTTTCGTATTATCGTTATCCTCGTCGTTTACGGCACGATATACTATTATATCTCGCATATTGAAATCGTGTTTAAATCTAGCGATAATAAGCGTAAATTCATAGTCGGTACAATAAATGCAATAACTCGACAATACTTAGTGAAATACGCGTTATTAAAGAAGGAATGGAAAGACAAACTCCTAAGGTTAAAAAACGAGAGGACGAGGCGAGTGTATAAAGTACTAAAACGATTGATTATAGCGAACCACTTAAAGAAAGGGATACTAAGTAAAAAGTGGGAAATTATAGTCGTTAATTCGCTTAGTAAGTTCTATAGAAGTACTCGTGCCAACCGTACTAATAAGAAATCCCTAAAATCCGAACTATTAATCGTTTCTATTTTCCCCGGCTCGAAAGTTATCCTCAATACAAATAGTATCGCTTTTTGCACTTACGACTCCGAGCTCGCGCAACTTATCTCTTATTAATTAGTACACGTGCTCCTCGAATACCAACGAGAGAATATATCGCATTTCAATATATATACGCTTATAATATGGATACTTATAACATTTAATTAGAAAATACTCGTTAAATAACTATTTATTTTAAGTAGTTTAAATTTTTTTGTCTTAAGAAAAGCAGTTTAAACTCGCAAGTTCGAGGCTAATAAATTAAATATGATTTTAATTACTAAAGCAAACTATAATCCCTTTATTACCGTAGAAGTTTAAAAAAAGTTAAATAGATTAAAAAATAGATTACTTTCGAATTATAATTCTTTTGTGAGTTCCCTCGGATTTTAATTGAGGATTGTTATTAAACTATATAAAGTGCAAAGTATTTTAAGGAAAGAATCGATATTATAATAAGCTTATAACCGAAGATAGAGAAGAAAATATAGAAAGTTATTAAGAGGTTAGCCCGATAAACAAGAGTATTTCTGTTTTTATGAGGGAATAAGCGAAGTAGATAATACTATTAGGCCCTAGCGAAAGCGGGGAAAATTAGTATTGGGACATGGCAAAAGAGATCGTACACGGAAAGTTGAATTGGTATAATACGTGACTAAGCCCTTTATTTTAAGACTACACCGTCTTATTAACTTCATTTATCCTTTATATCTTACGATATTCTTATTTAGACTTATTTTCACTATTACTATCCCACGAATAATATAGCGCTTTCCGTTATCTCCTTATATCTCTACTAATATACTATTTATAGGGCTATTTTCATCATTTGAGATTTGGTAAGAAGTAGCGCCTTTAAAGATTTAAGCGTCCTTTAACGTTTTATCTCTCGCCGTAACCTTATTAATATATATATTATCATTAAACTCGCTCTCTTCGTTATAACGGTTTTCACTATTATTAGTAGCGATTAGTATTTCGATAGGCATTTCGTCAATAAATAAACTCTTTTTTTCCTTTTCTATTTTACCCCCTCGTATTAAAATGTCTTATCGTATTACGAATTCGATTTCGACCTCGGTCGCGGACTTAGCTTTAATCACGTAGTTAATAAGCTTATCCCGATAATGAATTACTCTAAGAGCACTAAGGGACTCGGCCTCGGTATTATATACTACGGTCGCCCCTTTATAAATAGTCGAGGACACGGTTACGCCCCGAGAATAAGCCTTTCGCTAATGTATCACGAAACTCTTTTAACTATTAAAGCCCCGCTTACAAAGGATACAGTGAATTACTTGGGAAAAGCCACTATAGAATTGAAAAATGGGACGCTTAAAAGGAAGTGGCCTATCGAAGTACTTACGAAGTTAAGGCTCTATTCTAAGCCGAATTATCTAACGAAGTAAAATTCCTATAATGCGACTTAAATTAGTAATTACAAATCGAGGGCACTTTCTCTCGAAATCGTGCTTTAAAACTTTTCGAATTTTATACTTTGTATATTAGTATTCTAAATACTTTTAACCAAACTATTCGTAAATTTTAATTACGCTTATTTGCGATATTTGCGCGTTTAATAAATACGTGGCGATTAAATAGACTTTATACTTTACTTCTATTGGTAATATTCTAATGGCTCGCGTACTTCGACGCGATTCCGACGAACTTTGAGAGGTGATAGAATCTATCTTTGACTTGTGCTCTTAAAGTATAAGAAATACAATCGAATAAAATAACGTTGATAAAAAGGTAAAGTGAAATTTATTAATATATGGCGATAATGAACGCTAGGTATATAATGTGCTATGTATATCTAATAATCTTATAGAGGCGCTATATTTGGCTTAATTATAATATTTAATTTTTAGTTGTTTAAATTATAATATCCATTTTCGGCATTATAAGCAAGTGGCGTTAACTATTTTTGGCGCTACTCCCGAGTCGTGGGATAACCCCGTATAACCCCCGCAATATTCCGACTCGTCAAAACTAATCGAGTGTAGTGTCAAAGATTAACGATTACCGCATCTAAGAGATTTCATACTATATAGTATATATCTCGATAGAAAGTCTTTAAAAAGGAATACTTTGCAATTAATTTTAGTTTTAAAGTCTAAAACTCGATAATAAAAACCGCTCGATATTCTTTATTTAAATCAAAATTAAACGCGCTATAAAATGGTAATTAAGCTTTTAATTTAAAGAGCGAGCTATTTTCAGTTCTCGATTCGAGCTTTACTTTATATATTAATATTAAAATAGTATAATATATAAATGCCTCGAAGCTTATTAATAATTCCAATAAGACGAAATAAGGCTTTAGCGTGCGAGGAAAAAGGGCGCTTATCTCTTAATTTGCGAGATCGATAAGATTTCTGATTGAAATACACAAATTAGTAGGGCAAATACGCTCGTACGGAGATTTTGGGCTTCTATGAGCTTATATACTAGTATGATAATCATAGGTAGTACGGGAATTTGGGCTGCCACTAGAATCAAAGCTAGTAAAAGCTTATAAAGTAGTGGAAGTATACGGGCTCGTACGAGATTTTGAGCTTCTACGAGTTTATATATTAGTACGAGAATTAATATTAGTACAAGTTCGTATTTAACTACTAAGTTATTTTATTGTAATTAGTCTTTTTTTTTTGGTTTGAGTATATAGATTCTAAGAATTTATATGCTTTTAAGAGTAGTAAGTTTCTTGGGAGGAAAGCTTTTAAGAACGCGTTGATTTCTAGGAGCTTTACTCTTGGGAGCCCGTGGGCTCTTGGAATCGTTATAACTCTTAAGAGAAAAGATTCCGGGAGTAATTTAATTCTCGGGATAATTATAGTGCTCATACGAACCTCGCAACGATATCCGAGGTGATAAGATGGTGGTATAAAGTGGCGACGATACTAAAGAGCGGGGAAGAGAGAGAAGCGACGATGATTATAAACGAGGCGATTAACTTGTTAGCCTAAAAGTGAAGAATTAAAAGTCTATTGCTCGAAGGATGCAGTTTATGGACGATTGGAAGGCGTTTGCAAGAGGTTAGGCGCCGTTTTTGGATGGGGCTAAGTATTGTTTATAAAGAACGCTATTTTTAGATGGGGGTAAAGTATCGATTATAGAGGTTGGATATCGTTTGTGGGGAAGTTAAACGCCGTTTCTAAATGGAGTTGAAATACCGATTATAGAAGTTAGATATCGTTTGTAGAGGAGTTGAATACTATTAATTACTCTTTAAAAGATGATCGAGTATATTATAGTCGAGAATACTATGATTAAAATGGCATATGAATTAAGATCGCATTCGCGTTAACGCAAGATGCAACTTCTCGAAGTATATAATCTAGTAGAAAGGCTTCAAATAAAAAGAGCTTAAGTTAATTCTATGATAAGCCATTTTTAATAGGCCGCCAAAGTTGGAGCTAAATCGAGGAGTTGTGGTATAAGTTAATACATCTCTTTAAATTACTGTTTTAGCGCACATGTACTTCTTAGAATGCAATTTCTTTTTTCGTATTATCAAAATTATTTCAAAGAATCCGCTACTTATTTCATTAAAACTTTCTACGCTTTACTAATACTATCGGATTTAATTGCCTTATCTCTTAGTAACCTCCTTCCTTTTTATAATGCTTTATTGACGTTTATTCTTAAGATAATTAAAATTCTTTTTCAGCCGTCTCGTAATAATAAACTTATATTCGATTTGCGGCGTAAAAAGAGATCTTAAATCATTATTTAATCATTGTCTTCTTTTAATAACCGCTTCTAATTTCCGAGGCTCTTTTTAAGTTCGGCCGTAAATATAAAGTTTGTGTTTAAAGGCGCATTTAATACGTCCCGGTACTAGGATAATTTCTAAGAAATATTCTCGTAATTATAATAAGTCTTTATAACATTAATTGGCTCTATAAATAAGATATCTCTTTAATCGTCGCCCTTTTAATCGAAATAACCGAGTATAAGTATAAGATTTTTAATATTGCCAAAAAAGACGAAGATATTAGCCAATTTACTAAGCCTCGCCGTATTCGTGATCTAATCCGGATCCAAATCTAATAAAACCGCAAAATTCTGAACGCGCTTAAAATTTGCAAAATTATAAAAGCTTTTTAATTCGTTTATAGTTTAATTATAGCGATCGTCCCAAAAGAATAAAGCGAACGTATCGAAGCGAAGATACAAAGTATCTCTTTAGAAATCGAAGTATATTTTTGAGATCGAATCCGAAAAAGCAAAACTTGGGATATAAAATTTCGAAGCGATAAAGTAGGACTCTCGACAAGCAAAGAGGACAAATAAAGCCTTAGTATCCGAAGTCATTGCCACTATATCACGTTTAAATCTTGTTTTCTTTAACCTTTTTTCTTTGATATTAACGACTTTTAAATCGAGTAAAATAGCCTCTTAAATCTTCAATCGGAGTTCAATCGGCAATCGATTAAATAATGTGAATATTAGACCGTGTGAAAACGTGCTTATAAAGTCGTCGTAATTAAAAGGAGTCGGAATCATTTGTAGGATCGTATAATAGAGAGAATTAGTGAAGTTTGGATTAATTAAATTAAAGCCTAAAAAGAAGCTCAATACTTGTAGGCGTACTTTCATAGAGTCTGCGTAAATAAAGTTGAAACGGCTTCGAGAGAAGAAAGTAGTAATATATTCGCAAATTAAAAGCAAATCTTTCCGTGGACCACCTCTGGCTTACTAATTAGGGATAGCGCGATTCAAATGACGCCATCACTATCCAGCTCCCCTTCTCCTACAAATGCCGAACAAAGCCAACGGTCTCGAGGCTGACCACCTAGCGTGGATATTTGAAGTTACGTTCACTAGTATCCTCACCGGTAACTCCCCGCTCTCGACTGAGGAAATATTTGCAGATATGATCGCAGGCTTATAATTGCTAGCGAAATCGGCTTCCGCTCGAATATACTTAATTCACTTCTTTTACAAAGGTCTTTCAAAAGTTTTAAATCAAAAATGTGATAAGAATGTTTATAAGAGATCTGCGAACCAGAAATCTCTCGGCTACAATAGGATACTTTGTAGCCTTAGGCACTAACGAAGTATGCCATGATTAGTCATCCAATCACATGATGCAGGGAATGTTTAACTCAATTAAACATTCGAGAGTGGGCGGAAGGTCCAGTGTTTT
>FJOG01000074.1:10809-28094 GCA_900073065.1 Phialocephala subalpina | reverse complement strand
TTACTTAGATGGCGGACAGAGTTAGAGATTAATGCATCAGTTGACGAAGATCTAGATATGTAATAATGCACTTAAGTAGAAACAATAGAAATAATAGAAGTTAATAAAAAATAACTGCTAAATACAGTTTTATAGTGCAACATCGAGGAAGTCCCTTGAAGCCTCAGGTTATAATATTTACGAGCCACTGACGCTACCAGCCACTTGTAACCTGAGGCTCCCAATTTGAAAAGGCAAATATAACCGAGCGACATTTCATAGGTTCGCTGGCAGCGCGATTCTTGTACACTAAACTCTACTCCTTTGTAGACCAAAAAAAAGAAACATTATAAGGTGATTAAACTACTTTTAATTAACACGGCTAGAGTATTGAGCTTCGAGAACACTACTAAGAGGTGGGCAAAACACGGGGGTAAAAAAACAAATTACAAAACAAATAACAAGTTAAGACATAATTATTAATTCTTTACGTAAGTTCTTTAGAAAGAAGCACGTAAATAAGCATCATAAAAGGCTAAATATAAGGTTAGAGTATTTTAAAGAGACTTATATTTGTATATATTGAGATATTTTGCGATTCAATCGGATTTTCAATTGTATTACGGGACTTTCGCCTCGTAGGGATGTCGGTTAGAAGTGCAATAGTAGCTCCAGGAATGTAGCTTGCATATCCCATTTAAGGGAGAGGTCAAAGTAGATAAAATATAATAATAACGACTTTACTATACAAGTATATTATTCCGGTCATTTAAAACGAAGTTGAATTTATTACTGTACAGCGAAATCGATTTTGCCTCATTTGATTACCGCATTACTTTGGAGCATTGAGTAAGTCTCACTACTCGGGTTGAAAACTGCGTATAAACCGTCCGCGGGATCAGCTTTCGAGAGTAGTAGACGCCTCCTTCGAATAACCGGTGTAAAGCGCCGTTAAACTCTGGTTTAGGCGTCGATAAGATAAGCTACCCTTCTGCCGTCGTTGTAGTAGTGATTGGGCTTCAAAAATGGGCAGCCTCCAAAAATGGCTCCTCCAAGAAATGGCTGTTCGGTGTAATTAGCCGTTTCGTTTCCGGCTAAATTCCAATTTTGTGCGTATAAAATATTGTATATCCAATTAAATTTATTCAATTTTATATATGACTTATTTAAGTCCAATCAAGTTCTTAAACTGCGAGGATTTGATCTTTAGAGTAAACATATTTAAGTAATTGCAAAATAGAAAAACTAAAAAGAATATTTAAGAAAACTTCCGACGAAGGAAAATCAATTTTATTAGTAAAATAAACGATTTTTATCGCTTCTTTAGGGCGGATGTCTTTTTAGTTATCCGAAAGAGAGGCAAATACTGTGGGTATAACTCGAGAGAAGAATTGGATTGGCCGCTAATAAAAGAAGAGCTCGTAAGTCTCTTTTTCCGCTATTTTAAGATTGCGACGAATAAACTCTTAAAAACATGAGATTAGGACGTTAATAGACTTTAATGTTACTAAAGGAGATAATAAGGCGATTTGAAGGAATAATAGCTTTAGAGATTATATACTTAGCGTAGACCGTTAGAGTATTGACTTAGACGTTATATGTTTAACTCTAAGAAATTTCTTAAAAGGTTATAAAATATATTCGCGATAACTTTAAATTAATAAGTATAGCGATATTAGTATATCCATTTTATATTGCTTAGCCTTATTAACTCCCCGAGATCTAGAGAGTTTCGCACCAAGCTATAGCGAATAATTAAAGAAGATGAAGCGTAAAAGGGAGTAATTGCAAAAACAATTTAATTTCTTAGTATTCTCACAACGTGTATAATATGGCTCTATAGTTACTAGGGGCAAAATCGAGGGCCTAGTCGGCTATTATACTCTTAGAATGTCTAGGACTAAGGAAACTTGCAATTCATATGATCTATTAATAACGGTATTAAAGACTCAATCTATACTAATATTTCGTATGGGTTACGAAGTGTAGAGTACTCCTTATAAAGGCCGAGTACCCTTAATATAAACAGTCAAAGCCTTCGCCGGTAGCCCGAGAACAAAAATACTAAACCCGGATATAGCGATTAAAACTATTAATACGGGAAAACACATAGTCCCGTTTTCGGGGGCTTACCTCTTTATTAACCCATTTGCAAAAGGCACAATATAATATAAAGGCTATAGGCCGCTCTTCGACTTCTATAGGAGCTATAAAGTCCGCATTCGAATCTTCGTCCGTTAATGTCTTAATTTCCCAGTCGACATCAAACTCTACGTCGGTCTCCCTTTAAAAGATATCCTCCTTTTCCTCGTCATTCGCATCTATACTCGAATACACGCGACAAACCTTTGGACGCCCTTTTTTCTTTAGCGCTTTATACTAATAAGGGGTTTTTTACTTCTTATAGAGTCGCATAAAATTATTAACGAGCTCGACCCGCACTTTAAGAATTTGATCCTTAATTAGGCTATTAAGTAGCTTAAAGAGTAGTTTGACTACTTTACTTCGCTCCTCGAGTTTATATTTAAAAGTTGGTGGGGTGATTATATCGATTAGACGGATGCCCCGCAATTATCGATCGACTTCGGCAATATAAACGGTTTTATAGAACTTTGCGATAATCTTCTCGAGCTAATTATCCTTTAAATAGCGTTTTAAAGTATTAATATCGATTTATATGTTTTTATATTTCTCGAATTACTTCGTTTTCTTGGCCGCTTTAATAGTGAAGTAGCCGTAATCCTTAAGCTCTCGGACATATTGAGCACGCTCTTCGATAAACTTAAAGAGCTCGGAGTATCGACTAATCTCAAACTTTTGTACGTCTATTAGAGCTTTCGGGGCTTTCTTATGGCAAATTAGTTTATCGATCGCTCGAATAAAATTATCTCGTCGTATAAAGTCAAAGTATATCGCTTAATAATCTCGATCGATAAACGACAGTATATAGTACCGTTTATAAATATTTCTTCGATAGCTTATAATTTACCGGTACTCTTCGAAAGTTAATACTTCTACGGTAGTACGTATTAATTAAATTTAACGTTAACTTAAAAGAATCTATAAAAAGATGGGATAAAAAGTACTAAAAATCTACTTTTTAACTTTTTCTTTGAAACTCGCCGCAAGTCGTAGAATTCAAATTTCTTCTCAAATTTACTCGTTCGATCGAGACGAATAAAATAATGCCGGTATTTTAAGTAGTTTAAAGCTTTAGTTTTAAATACACGGATCCTATTAATAGTATGCTCGACGTCCCGGAAAATAGGCTTTTATACTTAATCCTCATTCTATTAAAGACGAATGCGATTAGTATCAAATAAAACTATTAAACTATAAATATTACTTAAAGAAGTAAGTTTATTCTTAAAAGTACTATCGGCAAATGCTAAAGCCAATATAAAAGTAACTTTGCAATATACGAGATTTTTTACTTCGTAAAATGTAAATACTTTTTTAGTTTAAATTAATCGGCCGACGAAATAAATATTAAATATAGAGAATAATTCTTCTTATTTTTTTCTCTTTCTATTAGACTTTTTAATACGCTTTAAATTGAGCTTTATAATAACGATAAGCCGCCGCTTTTTAACTCGAGGTGGGAATAGTTAGAATTTAATGTCTTTATATCGGAGTTTAATGAGAGCTTTAAATCGAGTGGTAGTATAATTAGTAAAAGTTAAAAAAAGTGATAATTGGACTTTTAGCCGTTTATAAGCAAATACTTTTATATCGCGCATTTAATAAGCATTTTGGAGTCGATAGAAATCTTTAATAAAAAGCCTCGACTTTTCCTTTTTCGAGTCGTCGAAACTAAATATAAACGTTAGAATTTACGGGATTTATTATCGCGGAATAAGTATAATAACTTAAGAAGATAAAGATAAACAAAGTACGTTACGCATATTATATAAGATACTCTCTTTCATATATTCTTTTGTTAATCGTACGTATATTATACTAAGGATTTTTTAACGCGTAATAATAGAAGACTTTTTTTTGATTCGCGAGTACTTTACTCGTTAAAAGAAATATGTTTTAAAATAATTAAGTTCGTATATTTTGAGGGCCGCGTATAAGTTTTGCATTATTCTAATGAGAAGCGAGTTTAAGTTTTACTTTTTTAATTACTTAATAGTGAAATCGCAGAATTTATTGAAATATAATCAGTAAATATTTATATCGAATAATTTTTCGCGAAATAAAGGATTTATTTTTCTTATTTTTCTAATTCTATTTTTATTATAGTTTTAGTTTCGTTATAAAGATTGGATAATGTCACGGCTTAGTCTCGGCTCGAGACTAACCACGTGATCACGTGCTAGCGTAGGCGGTGTGGCGCGGCAGAATAGTTAGATATTATCGAGGGCTTGCCCTCGAGCTCCCTTTTCTTCCCCTAGTTTAGTTTGGTCTTAATAGAACTAGCCTTTTAGTAATACTCTTACGCTTAGGACTTTGGATTCGTGACATTAAACTAAACTCTACTTACTTCGTTGCTGCGGAGCAATTCAATAATATTACATTCTTTTTTAACTTTTCGCGCAAATCGATTTCGACTTTAAACTCGATTTTAACCCGCGCGGACAGAAATTAAGAAAGATCCTCGACTTGCGAGTTAACCCCGAGTATCGAGACTTAATCCTTTGAAGTAGTACTAGAGACTACACGGACATAATTGCGTAGGCGCTACGTTAGAGTGCAGACTCCCTCCCACGGAAAACACCCCCCTAAATAAGTCGCAAGGTGCGTATACCCGTAAAATAACTTCTTTATACTATAATACCTCTCACGACTACTACGATTACTATACCTCTTTAAATATGGCGAAGGACGCAATTCAACGCGCCGCGGAGAAGAATGCGCAAGTACCATCGAAAGCCCTAATTTCGGCCGACCTCTAAGACCTTCTCGATTAGCCCGCTCCTATTGCGCGTACGTATCGACTCTCCGTCCTTCCTAATAAACCTCTCGACTAATTGGAAAACGACCTCGGAGATATAAATAGCCTCGATAGCCAAAGGGAGAACTTAGGCTGCAAGATTATTACTTTCGAGAAGTTCTGAGATTTATACGAGAATAACGTCGAACGCACTTATTAAATGGTGATTTTAATAAGCCTCGAACGCGATATTTGCCGCGAGAAGCTTACTAAATACTAAGGAAAGCTCACGGTAATCAAGCAAGAGATAGAGCTTAAGGATCAATAAGTCGAGGATCTAGAGAAACAAGTACGAACTCTCATGGCCGAGAAGAATGCTTCTTTTTAAGCCTCGCCTCCCGATCTTTAAACACCTCTTCCCCTTTATATCCGATTATTTCGCTCGCCTTCGCAAGAGCTTTCACGACTTGGATCGGCCGGGTTTGCCTTCTCTCATCGAAATAAGAAGTCTATAAAGCACCCTGATCCGCCGATATTTAAGGATAACGCTAAGAATAGAGTCGGAATTACTTTCGAGTCTTAGAATAAGCAAATTAGGACTAAGCTCTTAATTAATGCGGACTATTTCGAATCGGAGTTAGCTCGAATGGGTTATGTCTTTAATCGGACTAAAGGAGATGCCTAATAATACCTCGATTCCCGCTATTTTAACCAAAAGCCAACCGATTTTACTTCGGCGGAAGAAATGATCTAATACTTTGCGGATATTTACGAGGATCTAAACAAAGTGGAGAACGCGAAGGACGAGTAGTTTACGCTAGCTATAAAATACTCGGAGAGCTTTGCGGAGTTTTATACTCGATTTTTAAAGGTAGCCGGTACCGCAGAGATTGCCGAGTCCGAGTATATTAGTGCTTTGCAACGCAAGATTACTCTCTCCCTCCAACGAGCTATATTCTCCGTCAAAGGTACCCATAAGACTTATACGGAGCTCTCTATTTACTTTAATACCCTCGATCAAAGAATGACCCATATCTTTAAACTAAGTGCGAAGATGGCCGCTACGAAAGTCACAAACAAGAAGCCGGTCTTTCCTTCTCCGCCAACTTACAATTATAACTCGGGATCGGGCGCTTACCTTAAGAATAACTCTCCGAATGCCCGATCAAACCGCTCCTCGGGAGCTCTTATCAACCCGAATCCTTTTAAAGCCTTTTACGATCCGAAGACCTCCGAGAAAAACCGCCTCCCAAAGAAGAATAACGGCGAGACCCGCGAGTACTATCATTGCCACGGTATCGGCCATTTGATTGCTTAATGCCCGTATTATACGCCTATAAATGCGGCTTAGATTGCTATGGTAGCCATGCACAGAGGACATAAGGAAGAAGCAAAGGAGGAGGATAGCCTTATTAATTTCGGCGAGGAGGAAAAAGAAGACGAATCGGAAAACGCGGACACCTAAAGAAAGTCTCCTTTTTTGGGCGGCGATTTGATATCGAGATTAGCAAAGTGGATTTGAGCCAATTGATCGGCGGTAATTCTTTTACTTTCCCGTGTACGGTTAATCGCAATAAAATTAGTATAAACACTATCTCTTTACTCGATACTAGAGTTAGCGCTTTCTCTCTCGCTAATATTACTTTTATTGAATTATATTATACCCATTTGGGTATTCCGAAGAAGAAACTCCCACGTCTTATCCGTATCAAAGGATTCGATGGCCATATTACTCAAGAAATCTCCGAATACATCGAACTCAACTTTTATATCGACGGGCGGGGAGTTAAGAACATTCTTATGCTTATTATTAAGCTCGGCGGACACGATCTAATCCTTAGACGGCTCTTCTTCGAGAGATTAGATATCTTACCGCGTTATAAGACTCGACAATTAATTTAGCCGCAAAATATACCGGTTAAACACAACTAGTAGAAAATTATTGCCTCGAATCGAGATAGCCTTATTCGATACCGCGAATTGGCCTATTAATAAGACGTCGAACGGCGAGATCGTTTAATGGACCAATAAGATCCTCCCAAAGTCCGTTCCTCTCGCAAACCTATTTTTAAACCCTTCTAATAATCGAAGAACTGGCGGACCGATCGAAATTCGAACTATAAGAAGATGAATATCTTTTTGCAAGGAAAAGAGACTTAATTATATATCCCGCCACCTCGACAAAAGAAAAGTCTCGTAAGCTCGAACAAATGGAAACTATCGATCGATATTAATTACATCTCGGCGGAGACATACAAATTAAATGCGCGGTAAAAGGAAAATGAGCTCTTTACGGTAACTCTCGATAAATTAGACCGATTAATCGAAGACCGCTAAGACGAGAATACTGCGTATATCGCGAGCTTCGAGGATATCTTTTCTCTCTCGGGCGAATAACAATTTTACGAGTCCGAGATCGAGTGGTTAGAACGAGTACTACCTCGAGTATACAAGGATTATGCACCCACTTTTTCGAAGATCGAATCGAATGTCCTTTTTCCTTATCGCTCGTACGATTACAAGATTGAGTTGGATAAAGGATATACCGAGAGCGAGATTAGATATACTCCCTTATAAAAGAAGTCCATCGAAGAACTCGAGGAAATCCGCCGATTCTTGCGAGAGAATTTCGATAAAGGTTTTATTACCCCGAGTCACGCATTATTTGCCTCTCTAATTCTCTTCGTTAAGAAAACTAATAAGTCCCTTCGATTTTGTATCGATTACCGAAAATTGAATAACTTTACTCGAAAAGACAAATATCCGATCTTATTAATCGATGAGACTCTCGCTTGTTTTTCTTAAGCAAAAATTTTTACTAAGCTCGATATTCGATAAACTTTCAATCGAATTCGGGTCTACCCAGACTCCGAAGAATTAACTACTTTTCGGACCCGCTACGGATCTTACAAATCGAGAGTCTTCCCATTCGGACTAAGTAATGGCCCGATTACCTTTCAACGGTATATAAACGATATCTTTTTCGAGTACTTCGATAACTTTTGCACCGTATATTTTAATAATATCCTTATTTACTCTTAAAATCCCCTCGAGCACGAGATACATATAAAGAAAATCTTAGACCGTCTCCGCGATGCGAGTCTATAAGCGGATATTAAGAAGTCGGAATTTAATGTTACTCGGATTGAGTTTTTAAGCTATATCATCTCTACGGAAAGGATTATGGCTAATCCAAAGAAGGTCGAGGTAATCAAAGACTAGAAAGAGCTAAAGACGGTCCGCGGGGTCCAATCGTTCTTAAGATTTTGTAATTTCTACCGCAGATTTATCGCCGAATACGGTCGAATGTATAAACCCCTTCATTAACTCACGAATAAAGGATTTAAGTAGAAATGGACGCAAGAATACTAAGACGCGTTCGATGCTCTTAAAAAGTGTATCCTCTCGATACTTATTTTACACTATTACTACGCCGATTGGGAAACTATAGTGGAAATCGACGCTTCGAACGGAGTTCTCGCGGGCGTTATCTCTCAAAAAGATTTAAAGGATGGATTATAGTACCCGCTTACTTTCTTCTTTAAGACTATGCAATTAGCGGAGCTAAATTACGATATTCACGATAAGGAAATACTAACTATCGTTCGCGCTTTAAAAAAATGGCGTCCCGAGTTACAAGGGATCCAAACGGACGATCCTTTTTTGATCTATTTAAATCACCGCGCCCTCGAGTATTTTATGTCTACAAAGATACTCTCCGAAAGACAAACTCGGTGGTCTAAACTCCTCTCTCGATATAACTTCAAGTTAATATATCGAGCGAGAAAGCTTAATAAGAGAGCAAACGCACTAACTCGGCGAGAGGAAAACGTATCGATAACTAAAGAAGCGATCCGTTCTTACCGCACAAAGACTTTTTTGCCTCAATCGAGACTCGATCCCGAGATCATCGAAGAACTCCAATTATCTCCGATCGAACCAGTTCTCGAGAGTATTAAAGAGGAGTACATTAACCTAGAGCTAATTCACAAAGTCCTCGAGGATAATAAGACCGCGGAAAAGCTCGAAGACTATCGAACCTTTGCTCGCACGGAGGAGGAGAACACTTAGCAACTTCGAGACGGTCTATTACTTCGATTAGGGAAGCTCGTAGTCACCGAAGGTATAATAACTCCAACGATGCCTCTTCGGACCGCGCTTATCCGCGAAGCTCACAAAAAACCTCTTACCGGCCATCCCGAACAAAGTAAGCTCAAACAACTCCTTCGAGCCCGCTATTATTGGAAAGGGTTACCGAGAGACGTAAATCGGTATTATGATAATTATCACATATATAAAAGAACTAAGCGTTCTCGAGATAAGACGCTTAGTCTCTTACAACAACTCCCGATCTCTAATCGCCCGTAGCAACACGTTACCATCGATTTCAAGAAGTGCCCGGAGTCGAAAAGTAGAAATAATATAATAGTAATTATTATCGACCGATTATGCAAACGGTTTATCTCGATCCCGATTAAAGATACTATTACGGCCAAATAATTAGCACCACTCTTTTTAACTCACGTTATACGCTATATCGGCATTCCAAACTCAATTACGTCTAATCAAAGTCCTCAATTCGATTCGGACTTTTGGAAGGAGTTTTGCACTCGATTAAGAGTTAAAATTCAACTTTCGACCGCAAATCACCCGCAAACCGACGATCAAATAGAGATCGTTAATCAATACTTCGATTAACGCCTCCGCCCGTATATCAACTTCTACTAAGACGATTAGAACAAGTAGATTACTATCTTTAACCTTCAATAAGCTTCCTTATAGCACGAGACTATCGGATAATCCTTATTCTTTACCGAACGAGGCTATGAGACTCGAATATCCTTCGATTGGCAAACACTCGTTAAATACGTCACGCCTAAAAAGAAGTTAAATCGAGAAGAGGCTAAGGCTCTTATCGTCCGCCTACACGAATCCGTAGCCGTTGCTTAAGACAATATGCGGAGATCACAAGAGAGATATACTCGACAAGCGAATAAAAGAAAACGAGAGTCGAATTAGACCGTAAATGATTGGGTATACGTGAATAACTCGACGTAAAAAGCTCTTCGATCGAGTCGAAAGCTCTCGAATCAAGCCGCGGGTCCCTTTAAAGTTCTCGAAATGGTTAATACTTCTTATAAGCTCGATTTACTTAGATATTTTAGCCAAATCCACTTTGTTTTTCACGCAAATAAACTTCGAAAGGCAACAATAAATCCTCTCCCCGGACAAATCAATAAAGAACTCGAAAGAGAAGATATCGATGGAAAAATCGAGTACGAAGTAAAAGAAATTATAGCTACGAGATTACATTACCGCAAATTGCAATATAAAGTAAAGTAGAAAAGTTGCGATAAAAATCCGACGTAATATACGGCCTCTTTTTTCAATTATAATCCCTTAGCCTTACAGAAGTTTTACGACGCTTACTTTAACCTTTCGGGACCACTAAAGAACCTCGATTATTAATTGCAATGTACTAAGCAAAAGATCTCGCCGGGGGTTAGACCAAACGATGAGAAACTTGTAAAGTGATTTAAGTATAAAGTAAAATTTTTCTGTAAATATTAGAGTTGTATAAAATATAAGGGTTTACTACGGAGAGAGGTCAATTCAAGCTTAGGGACAAGCTTATTCCGGAGGGGGGGGTAATGTCACGGCTTAGTCTCGGCTTGAGATTAACCACGTGATCACGTGCTAGCGTAGGCGGTGTGGCGCGGCAGAATAGTTAGATATTATCGAGGGCTTGCCTTCGAGCTCCCTCTTCTTCCTTTAGTTTAGTTTGGTCTTAATAGAACCAGCCTTCTAGTAACACTCTTGCGCTTAGGACTTTGGATTCGTGATAGATAACGTGACTCTTTCTTCTTCAAATTCTCGCATTATTCGCTTAATATTTATAGTTTTAATCTCGGCATTAAATTTAAAGTCGGATTCGTTATTAAATAGAGAATTATAGTTAGAATCTTTGGTAACCTTAGAATTAGAATTAAGATTAGAGTTACTATCGTAAGTAAAATTGGATTTCCGCACTCGACTTTTCTTTTTCAACTTTACTCGTGATTTATATACTCGAGATTATTCCTCTCCGTTTAGTAAAATCGGGGGAGCTTTACTTCGATTATAGCGAAGGGTTTAACGTTAAGCGAAACGTCGGGGGAAACGGGTTATATCGTCGCCGAGTAAATAGTTTTCTAAGAAGAAATATAAGATTCGCTATACGAGAGGATAAAGGGCTTGCACAAATAACTGAAGCTAATTGAAGGGATATCGTCGATAATTGTAGTAATAAAATTAGAAAAGGACTTTACTCGATATTTTAAATAGCGGATTTCCACTTGAATATTTGGCGGCCTTAGTCGTACCGTAGAGTCTGCGAATCTCTCGAATATAACTACTACGA
This sequence comes from Phialocephala subalpina, assembly GCA_900073065.1. Taxonomy (NCBI): domain Eukaryota; kingdom Fungi; phylum Ascomycota; class Leotiomycetes; order Helotiales; family Mollisiaceae; genus Phialocephala; species Phialocephala subalpina. The sequence continues at coordinate 16,836 of FJOG01000074.1, read as the reverse complement.
TATTGCACTAATTTAGCGATGCGTAGACTAATCGAACTTATAAGCGCTAAAGAGTAATCGAGAGAATTGAGTATAAAGAGCGAAAAACGAATAATTGAGGGCAATAGTAATAAAATGAGTAGTTCAATCGAATAAGTGATAAAAGAGTAATAAAGTGGAGTAGTGAATGAGTGAGTAAATCGAAGAGATATCGAAAGTAGAGTAAAGAATGAAAAATGAAGACTTAAGAATCGAAGAATAAAGCGGCGGGAATATATACATTTTGTAGTGCGAGAGTAGGAAGTTGAATAAGTAGTGTGATCCGTTTTCCGCTTAGAAACTTTCCCTTGGGAGGGAGCTCGGGGTTTTCGGGGGGGGGGGATGCGCTCCGCCATTTTTGGAGGTAGGAATGAAGTTGGAAGATTGATAGTCTATTTAAAACGGCGATAGGGAACGCTCGCCAAATTTTTGGTGGCCTTAGGCTGAGCGCTTAAGCGAGTGGAGAGGCAGCGTAAACCAGCGGGCAAGTGCCTGCCGAAAACGGCAATCAAATCACCGATATTTAGAAAATAATAGTAATTTAATTTTAAAAATACCGAAAATAAATTAAATCGAGATTTTTTCTCTGATTTTATTAAACTTAAAGTCACTTATACTTTCGAATATATTAAATTAATATTTATTTCGATCTTTTTCTTAAAATCGAATTTTAAGAGAAAACGTATTATAATAAAAGACTTTTTTATAGAAAATATAATATTTATTTAGATTATTTAAATAATTAATCGTTTAATTTCTAATCGCTTGCTTTTTATTCTTTTTTAAATATACAATGAATTTTAATAGTAATTCGATAATCTTTTTTGAGTTATACTCGTTAAAATATTAACGCTTCGAGTTTTAATTCTTTTAATTTTAATTCCTCGGATATTAATATTTTAAATCTCGACTTATTAAATTTCACTATTTCAAAGATTATCTTCGAGTACTTTGAATATTAAACGAAAAAACTCGATCGCTTTTTTTTAAACTTTAAACGATTAAAGATTTTTTACTATTTTAACTTTTAATTTTCAATAAGAATTATCCGTTGATTTTAACTTTAAAGCTTTTTAATCGGACGAATTACTTTTAAGAGATTTAAATTTTTATCGAGCAATTAAACGTTAATACATTTAAAAGTATAAATACAATTTAAACGCTAAAAATATTAAATTAAAAGATTTTTATAATATAAGCCTTTAAAGGACCGTTTAAAACTCTTAAACCTCCGAAAGTCTTCTTTAAAACGAATTAATAAACTATTTAGAGGATAACTTTAGAGACTTATTTAATACTACTCTATTTACCGTATAAAACTCCGATTTCGAGTATATTTCGCAATAAAGTAACAATGAAAATTTCGAGGATATCGATTAAATTTGACACTTATTTCTCTATTTAAAAACTCTTCTCTTTAAGATTATAACTCCCGAACTTTTAAATACGGAGTACGCTAATCCACTATCCCTTTATTATTACTTTTATCGAGCTTTCAAATCACTAAATCCTTTTAATTTACTTTTTATCTTTATATATACTTTTATTTTTAATGAGCTCTCTCTCTTTACTTTCTTTAGTAAATCGGACTTTTATAAGCTATTCGAGTTTAAAACTTTAAAACAAGCTATAAAATCTTTAGTTTAATTATAATAAAAAGAAGCTATTAAAAACGAATATAATTCTTTAATCGAGAATAGGATTTAAACACCAAAAGATTACTCGTTTAATCGAGAATTTCTCACGAGTAAATAAGTTTTTAAAATCAAAAAAAGAATATATAATAAAATCTTGCGGTATAAAGCCCGTTAAATAATCCGTGGTTTCGAGTAACGAGAAAAGATCGACTTTTATAAAATATTCGCTTCCGTAGTTAAACTTATAAACTATAAAGCCATTTTCGCTATAATTTCCGCTTTCGACTAAGAATTCGAATAAATAGATATTAAAATTGTATTTTTCTACGAGGAAATTAATACCGATATTTAGATCGAATTACTTACGGGTTATAATATCACCGGTATAACCAAACTTCGAAAAGCCCTTTATAGTTTAAAATAGTTATTTCGCGTGTAATATAATACTCTCGCCGCATTCTTAAAGGAACTTAAATTTAAAGTATTTAATATAAACTCTTTTATTTTCTATAAAAATAGTCTAATTATTGCAATTTATATAAACGATTTTCTTATTATTAAAGCTTTTAAATCAAATATCGATACTCTTAAAATTAGTTTTAATAAACGGTTTAAAATATCCGATTTTAATATATACTATTTTTATTTAAATATAAAAGTTATTCGAGATTATTCGCGTCGAACTTTGTAATTCTTTTAAATTGTATACCTTTAAAAAGTTCTCGAAGATTATTAAATGCAAAATTATAACGGCGTTAAAACACTAATAAAAACCTCGAGTCGATTTATACTTATTAAAAATAATTACGAAGTTAAATTAAAGTTCTAAAAGGAATATTAATTAGCAATTAGCTCTCTTATATATACTATACTCGGCACTCGATCCGATTTAGCTTTCGTTGTCTTAATTATCTCTCGTTTCTCCTCGAATCTTATTGAAACTTATATAGTCGCCGTTAAACGAATCTTTAAATACATTAAATATACTCTATATATAAGCTTAATATTCCGCGGGTCTCTTTAATTATTAAGCGGTTTCACGGACTCGAATTAAACCAGGGATTTTAATACTCGACGATCGATTTCTAATTACGTTTTTAATCTCGATTTTACTATTATTTCTTAGTCTTCGAAGCACTAACTTACGGTCTTTTTCTCTTCGTATGAAATCGAATATATCGAACAAATTAATATTACTAAAAAACTATTTAATTATAAAGTTTTTTTTAATAAATCAATAAAAATTTAAACTTCGATCAAAAAGCGACGATTATTTACGGGGATAATCAAAGTATTATCGCTTTAATTAAAAACGATTAATTTTACGATCAAATTAAACATATTAAAATTTATTATTATTTTATTCGCGAAAAAGTTACTAAAAATTATATTGATTTGCGATATATTTTTATATAAAAATAAATTGCGAATAATTTAATTAAACTTTTATCTCGAGATAAATTCGATGTATTTCGAAAGTCTATAAAAGTAAAATAATAAAGAATATTTTTACTCGAAAAAGAGTTTAATACTCGATTATTATTCTTTTTATTTTCTATTTACAAATCGAGCTTTTACCGTTTAATTAATATTTTATTCGAATATTTTCGACTTTTTTTTTTCTTTATAAAACTATTCGGACTTTTTGTATATAGCTCTTTACTATTATTTAATACTTCGATTATATTTCGAATCGAATTTACTTTTCTTTGGTCGCTATTTTTTTAATAAACTTTTTTCCCACTAAATTTTAATTATAATTTATCGAAAATATACTTTAGTTTTTGAATATATAAAAGCTAATCTCTATTTGTATTTAGTATTTAGTCTATAAGAGCTTTCGTTAAAGTGGGAGTATTAAAATGAGTTTTAGCCTTATCTCTTAAGGCTAGGATCACGTGGCTTTAAGCCACGTACCCTTAGCCTCTTGCATTATACAAGTTGCATATAAGGGAGCTTTGCTCCCTTCCATAGAATAGAATTAATACTTAATTATACTTATTAACATCGAGTTCTTTAGAATTAAGATTATTCTTAATTAAATTATTATTTACTTGTAAAAACGTATTTATTAGTATTTTAATAAACTCGAATTTAAATTTATTATTTTTATCTTTAAATTTATCTTTAAATTTATTAGAATTTTTATTAAAAGACTTGTTTTTATTTTTAAGTTCGAAGTATTTAATAAAATATTTACCTTTTATATATTTTAATTCATTATAATATTTATAATAAGATTAATTATTAATAAAAACTTTATTAGCTTTTAAATTAATATTTAAATTAAATTGAGTTTCTTTCGAAATTAAATCCGAGATTAATTTAAATATATTAATATTCTTTATATTTTTATTTAATTCTTTGTATTTACGATTTAAAAGCTTTCGAACGAAGAAAATAAGTTTTTAAGAATTATTTATACTATTAATAACTTAGTAATAAATTATTCCATTTAAATAATATTAAATTGAATATTATTAATATATTAATCGATCGAACTAAAAGAATTATATTTAAAATCAATTATTTTATCAAAATATCGTTCGATTAATTTAAAATTTGATTCGCTATAAATAGATATAATAACCTCGTATAAATCTTTAGTATTAATTTTATCTTTAAAACGTTTTGTATTTTCTAAGGATATAATAAACTTTAATACTTTTAAAGTTCTCTTATTATTACGATTAAACTCGTTATATTTATCGATATATTTAATTGTTAACTTATTAAAATAAAATTCACTTTATATATCGAATTTATTTTTCTCTTTAATAATCTTATAATAAAGCTTTTTATTAGGGGCGGTTTCATACTATTAATATAAAGTATAAAATTATTAATTTCTAAGTATAAATCGGTATTTATTTTCTAATTAATATAATTAGATCTACCGATTAATTTATCCCTTGTAAAATTTAAAGAAAACGAAAAAATTATTTTAAATAATCTTAATAATTAAAAATTACTTAAAAATATTAATTTTTAAAGTTTTAATAATTATTTTAAATTTTTTAAGAAAATTAAAATACTTTCTTAAATTTTATTATAAAATTCGAATAAAATTAATTATTTAACTTGATTTTAAATATAAATAATTATATTTTATATGGTTTAAATTTTTCGAAACGATAAAAACTTAAGAATCTTAATAATTGAAATTTTTACGAATATTAAAATTTTCTTAAAATTATTCTTAAGAAAAAATTCTTAAACTTAATTATTTAAATATTAAAAATTAATTATCAAATTCAAAACCAGTTTTATTATATTAATTCAAGTATTAAAAATCAAAATATAAACTTTATTTTATAATTAAATTTATATAAAATTTTAAAATTAAATTTTAATTTAAATATTATAAAATTTATAATCTGATAATAAATAAAATATATTTACTATAAAATTTAATCTCGGAGCAATTGGATTACAAGGCCCTATTTATTTACTTTAAGATTTTTATAATAATTTTTAGCTTTTTATAAGATTTCGTAAAATCTTTTAAAAGTTTTATAAAAATCAAAAATAATTTTTCTAAGGTTAATAATTTTATTTAATATAAATGTATTTAAACATTTAAATCGTAAATTTAATATTAAATTTTAAAATTTAATTTTTAAAAAACTCTTTAAAAATTCTCTTAAAAATCCAATTTACGATCGATTTATCTAAAATTTATACTTCTAATAGAATTAAATATTAGCGTTTTAAATATAAAACTTTTAATTTCGTATTTGGTTAATAAAGCGAAATATTGGGTATCAAATTTAAGAAAATTATAATATTATTAAATCGATAATTTAATGATTTTAAAATTCTCTCGTTAATTTTAATTGGGTTTTATAATAAAATCGGATAAAATTAGCGTAATTCCTTATAAATTACTCTTTAATAGTAATTCTTATAAATTACTTAGTTATTAATTAATTATTCTTAATTAAATAATCATATATCGCGCTTAATTAAATCAAATTAATTAATAAGTAAATTTCTCTTATATTAGAATCGTATAATCAATTTAATATAATTATAAAACGCCCGATTATAACCAATATAATATATATAATATATAAATAAGTAATTATACTTTTTAATAATAATTAATAAAAATACTTATAATTTCTAAATTATAGTTTTTATTTGTCACAGATTAGGCTTAGCCTAGTCTCACGTGACCTCGCTTAGCCTACCGCCCGGCAGAACCAGGGGATATAACTCCTCCTCGAGGCGCAACCTTGATCTTCTTTCCTTAGTTTAGTTTGGTCTTAATAGAACCTCCCTTACAACAGCTTGCTCTGTACCAAGGACTTTGGATTCGTGACATTAAACTAAACTCAACCTACCTCGTTGCTACGGAGCAACTCAAAGA
>FJOG01000057.1:250526-284909 GCA_900073065.1 Phialocephala subalpina | reverse complement strand
CGGGCCAGAGGTGATTTTGCACTTGACAATAGGTAGGCTGAAAATCCGGCAGTATGAGGTCGTGCTAAAGTTTGACCCTACAGAGAGACTTCGGCGTTAAGAGCTTGTCTCCGATTCGAGAAAGCGACATATCAAAGTACCAGAAAGTGAGGAACATTCATCCAGACCTGAAATCGAGCGCTTGCAGCCGAGGAATCAATTCTCGACCGTCCACTCGACCATCAGATAAAAAGAGGTCGAAACGTCGAGTTTGATTGTCCCCAAGTGGCGGGACAATCGCGGAAGGCAGCAAGAGCCGACTTCGCGCTAGTAGCCTAGGAACCCATCATCGCGAAATTTACACCATCGCGTCTCCCATACAACTTTCCTCCTCCACCATCGCACTCTGCCATCACCATCCATCGACAACACCATGGCAGAGATCAAAATCGACAAGAACCTCTTCCAGGAGCGTTTATCGCGATTTGTTTCGGCCTGGAAAGCTGACAAACGCAGTGGAGACGCGCTCTTCAATGGCGCCTCCTCAATCCTGGCGTTGATGGGCAAAACCGAGGAAGCAGCTCAATTTCAAAAGAATAATGCCATTCACGTACGTTGCGTTGAGAGCGCATCATCTTCGAAGGGAGAAGCTAACCTTTGGAATAGTTCTGGCTCCTTGGCTACGAGTTTCCTGCGACCCTCTTCTTAATCACCCTCGACGGCCTGTACGTTGTCACAACCGCAAAGAAAGGTAGGATAATCTGCGGATGCTTTTGGATGAGTCACAATCGCTGACATCAACTAGCTAAGCACTTGGAGCCCCTCAAAGGCGGCAAGATCCCATTGCATGTTCTGGTTCGAGGCAAGGATAGCGAGGCAAACGAGAAGCTCTTCGTCGATATTAACAATCATATCAAGGCAGCCGGCGTGAGTATTTCACTGTTCCGAAGAGGCAGGGGCATTTACTGACAATTCTGGATCTTCAGAAGAAAGTTGGCATTCTGCCCAAGGATACCTCGAATGGCCCCTTTATCGATGAGTGGAAGAAGGTCTACAGCAATATCTCGAAGGATGTCGAGGAAGTGGACATTGGCCCGGCGCTGTCCTCTGCTGCCTTGGCTGTCAAGGATGAGAATGAATTGGTGTGTATAATTTTCCCCATGAATTGCATACACTAACTGTACGCAGAGAGCTATGCGAAACGCCTCGAAGGCCTGCATTGCGTTGATGAACCCATACTTCCTCGAGGAGATGTCGAACGTGCTGGACGAAGAAAAGAAGGTCAAGCACAGCGCGCTTGCAAATAAGGTCGATGGACAGTTGGACAACACCAAATTCTGGAACTCCGTCGAACTTCCGAACAAGCAAAAGATGCCTTCCGATTTCGACCCTTCACAGCTGGATTGGACCCACGGCCCGATTATTCAAAGTGGTGGCAAATTTGATCTCAAGATGAATGCCCAGGTAGATGACGAGCTGCTGCACCCCGGAGTTATTATCGCCTCGATGGGTCTTCGATACAAGTCATACTGCTCCCTGATCGCTCGTACATATCTGGTTGATCCCAACAAGTCGCAAGAAAGCAACTATAAGCTCCTCCTCCAGGTTCACAGTCTTGTCATGAAGGAGATCCGAGATGGTGCGAACGTGAAGGATATCTACGCCAAGGCTTTGCAATTGATCAGAACCAAGAAGCCTGATCTTGAGAAGCACTTCTTGAAGAATGTTGGTGCCGGTGTTGGTATCGAGACCCGCGACAGCACTCTGATTCTCAATGGCAAGAGCGCCAGATCTCTTAAGGATGGCATGACCCTATGCGTCACGACTGGCTTCAGCGACATCGAGAACCCGACTCCCCAGGACAAGAAGAGCAAGACATACTCTATGGTGCTTTCGGACACGGTCCGTGTCTCTCCGAATGAGGCAGTTGTATTCACAGGTGATGCTCCATCAGATTTGGATGCGACATCATTCTTCTTCAAGGATGATGAAGAGCATGAGCCAACACCAAAGAAGGCTAACAAGAAGGACTCCTCTGTGGGCGCTGTGGCCGCGAAGAACATCACCAAGACCAAGTTGCGTGCTGAGCGAACAACACAGGTCGATGAAGGTGCCGAGGCAAGGAGACGAGAGCATCAAAAGGAGCTTGCGAAGAGAAAGCAAGAAGAAGGTCTCGCACGCTTTGCTGAGGCTACTGGCGATTCGAATGCTACAGCTGTGAAGAAGTTCAAGCGATTCGAGTCGTACAAGCGAGACAACCAATTTCCCAACAAGGTTCGAGATCTGGCAATTGTTGTTGACCAGAAGAACTCGACCGTCGTTCTTCCAATCATGGGTCGTCCAGTCCCGTTCCACATTCAAACCATCAAGAACGCAAGCAAGAGTGACGAAGGAGACTACGCATACCTTCGCATCAATTTCTTGTCACCAGGTCAAGGTGTTGGTCGAAAGGACGATCAGCCATTTGAGGATGCCACTGCACATTTCGTACGAAGTTTAACGTTCAGATCTCATGATGGAGAGCGTCTTCAAGATATTGCCAACCAAATTAGTAACATGAAGAGAGATGCAGTCAAGAGAGAGCAAGAAAAGAAGGAAATGGAAGACGTCGTTGAGCAGGACAAGCTGATTGAGATTCGAAGTAAGTGGTTCCCCACATGCATTGTGAATTTGCTAACACTGAGTAGATCGCCGACCTGCTGTCATGGACAATGTCTTCATTCGCCCTGCAATGGATGGTAAGCGTGTGCCTGGTAAGGTCGAAATCCACCAGAATGGTCTCCGATATCAATCGCCTCTCAACACCCAGCACCGAGTCGATATTCTCTTCAGCAACGTCAAGCATCTCTTCTTTCAACCTTGTCAGCACGAACTGATCGTCATCATCCATGTCCATCTCAAAGATCCAATCTTGATCGGAAAGAAGAAGACTAAGGATGTCCAATTCTACCGTGAAGCTACTGATATCCAATTCGATGAGACTGGAAACAGAAAGCGAAGATACAGATATGGTGACGAGGAAGAATTCGAGCAAGAACAAGAAGAGCGAAGACGCCGAGCTGCTCTTGACCGAGAATTCAAGGCATTCGCCGAGAAGATCGCCGAAGCTGGCAAGAACGAGAACGTCGACGTCGATGTCCCTTTCCGTGAGCTTGGCTTCAACGGTGTCCCGTTCCGATCCAGCGTCTTCTGTCAGCCATCAACAGACTGCTTGGTCCAACTCACCGAGCCACCATTCATGGTCATCACTCTGGAAGACATCGAAATCGCTCATCTCGAACGTGTCCAATTTGGCCTCAAGAACTTCGATATGGTATTCGTCTTCAAGGATTTCCACCGTGCACCATACCACATCAACACAATCCCCGTCGAATCCCTTGAAAACGTCAAGGAATGGCTCGACTCAGTCAACATCCCCTTCTCCGAAGGACCTCTCAACTTGAACTGGCCCACTATCATGAAGACCGTCACAGCCGACACGCATCAATTCTTTGTCGACGGCGGCTGGTCCTTCCTTCAAACCGAGACAGACGATGAAGACAACGAGGATGAATCGGAGGAATCAGCTTTCGAAATGAGTGATTCTGAGCTTGCGGCGTCGGAGGAGTCAAGTGATGAGGACTCTGATTTCGATAGTAATGCGAGTGCGGACGCGAGCGAGGAGGGCAGCGATGATGATGCGAGTGAGGGGGAGGATTGGGATGAGCTGGAGAAGAAGGCTAAGCGGAAGGATAGGGAGAGTGGGTTGGAGGATGAGGAGGAGAAGCCGAAGAAGAAGAGAAAGCATTGAGCTAGGCGCTGATGACTTCTCTGGACTGAATCTCTGTATTTCATTCACCCTCCTCGGCTGGGACATTGATTTTCGGGAGGAAAGACTGTAAGATTCGACATTACTTTGATTTTCTTCGGATGCGATGCATGGCGTATGGGAACTGCAAAATAGGCTGCTTTTCAATCAGTCACTGGTGGATGGGATGGAAGGAAGTAAGCAGGCAGGCAGATAGTGGTCGATTTGCCTGGATTATGATGTGAACATGCCTTACTTAAAGTACTGCGTTCATCTCAGATGCGTCCATAGTAATAAATGATGACCTTAGAAATATTTCTCCCTTCCTCAGAACTGAGACTGATACAAAGGTCGAGTTTCATTTTCCCCAACCTTCTGGAATATTCAAAGAATACTTATTCTCGTCCGCAATCACTTCAAACGAATGTCCAAACCAGGATTTTCGTAAGCCAAAACTCCTCCGAATTGTCCCTTAAAGGGAGGGACACTGAAGAACAGAACAATGTCCAGTATCTTGCCATCACGAATACCAGAAATGAAACGTAGAATTTCAATGCATCAATGTCATTCATATCTAAGTACTTTGTGAAAAAAATCAAACCCAAGTCCTCCCATCCAATCTTGCCGCAAACAGCAAGATGTAAACGTAAGGACGACCGCAGAACACCAAGAACCGCTTTCCTCCCTATCAGACAGTGAGGAAAATCCGAGACCCAGAAACAAGGAAAACCTTGTCGTGCTTGCGTATTGTACAGCTCCTTACACCTCCTCAATTTATGCACTTTTCTCTTTTCACTAACTTCCCACTAGGCAACCGCCCGCCTCTCACTCACTCCTCACTCAAGCTAATTCTCACTAAGCATGGCCGCCCTCCATCCCTCCATCTCTCCCACTGGTAGTCGCCGTACTAGGTCCCTCATTGTTCCAACTAAGATAAGTGTGGTCGCCGAGTTTTCTGGGTTTAATGAGATGGGTGACTGTGAAGAGGGCACCGAGCACGATGCAGATACCGCCTACGACGACGTATGCGATGCCGAGGAAGGGGTTTTTGCCACCCATTACGGTGCGTGTTGAGATGATGATGGATTTTGTGCCGCCGTATTCGGTTACGTTGAAGTCTGTTTTGTTGTTAGAAACATGATGGACGAGAAAGGGAAAAAGAGGGGGAGGGGAGGCGGAGGGGAGACGTACTATGGTTGATATCAACAGTATAGGTTCCAGCTTCCATAATATCCTCATTATTCCTCTGGGCCAACTTGCTGAAAGTGGGAAGACCAGCAAGACGCATCCAAACCTGGAACGCCTCATCATTGACCAGATCTGGGAAATAATCATCGCTGTAGCCATTTGGGAATCTAGCCTGCCAATTGGGTGGCACAATGACATCCGACCAGTTGTACTTGCTCTTTCCATACAGTTCCTTGTCGCTACTCCACGAAATATCGGAGTTGTTCTGCATCACGTATGTACGGTTCGGGCTCGACGATCCGCCGGGAACATTCAAGAGGACAGGGTTGGAGAACGTGTCGTTGAAGAGGGAGTTGGCTGCAAGTCCGCAAGGGTAATATGGTTTCTTGACTCCGTCGATGGTCTCCGTTGTGAGGGGTGTGCAATCGCTTCCGTCGATAGAACTCGCGGACACGGCTTTCCCGGACAATTGATCGTTGTTGAAGGACTTGGCGTATCGTCGATGGTTTTGGTAGAAGTTTGTGAGGCGGTAGTAGAAGAGGACTGGTGGATTCATGTTATTCGGAATAGTGAAGTTCAATGTACATTGTATCGTTGGGAGAGTGACGGTTGAGTTCTCATCTGCGCCTTGGTGCCAAGTGTAATTGATCGTCTTCTTCGTCCAAGAGGGAGGATCAGCTTGGACTTGGTTCGAGGAGTTCTTGTTGAAGCTCAGGTGAACGAGATTTGAGGGCATAGGAGATGTCGTTGGGTAGTCAGGAGCGTCGGTATAGCATTTCGAGTAGTCTAATATGATCTCTTGTACCTATTCCATCGGTTGTTAGCCTCGTATTCCCATCTACTCTTCTGCAGAACGACTGACCTGCGCGCTGGCATACAACAATCCTCCTCCTATTGGCGCAAATATGATCCCGATTACGAAGAATAGAGGGAGAACGGTTTTAGGTGTGAGAATCGGTCTGCAATCCCAATGTCAGCTCGATTCGCGCGGGGTCTTCAAGACGCCACTCACTGCCATGCCTTTAATCTCTGTTGTCGGAAAGCAGTATCTGCGAAGAAGGAGCACCCGTCAGCCATCTACCATCTCTCTTCCGCGCTCATCCAAGGAATCCTCACTTGCTGGCCTCCGACTCTTCTGCTTCTTATCCTCCGGGTGTGTATTCGGATCCTGGGAATTGATGGAGTCCTCGTGGACCATCGCTGGTTGATCATCCGCCATCCTGTGACGATTTCGAGATCATGGACCGGCTCTATCCGGACTTTGACTCGTTGTTGTGGAGTTGTGAGGATTGAATGGAGATTCGGGGTCGTTGTCGCGATGATGTTCCTTCATGCCGCTGATGCCGTAAACTAGCGCGGTTTGCACAGCCACAGCACCAAAATATCTTCAAGCCTCAAAGATGCTCAGTCATCACCAAGCATCAAATCAATCTGATCCTTCTCTTATCTCTTAGGGTACGTCCGTCCAGAGTGAGGCATCGTATAAAATAATTTAATAATATTACTGAAATATAAAATTCAAAAGCAAGTCGATACATGGAAACGGACGAGTCAATTTCCTCGAGGACCGTAGGTGGTAAATCTGTAAGCACCAAGTGGCGAGCTGGAGCAGCCTGCAATTCTGCCTCGCTGAAAGGATCGAAAACCCAAATGTTCGCTGGCATTCGCACAATTACTTTCCAAAACCTTTAAGAAAAATCGAATCTAAGAAGACGGTTGATTACACACATTGCATCGATTTGCAAAATAGCGAATCTGCATATTACTTGGCGAAGCTAGTGATCGAGTAAGTCGATAATCATCCTCTTAGTTGTCTCCAACTGAAGTGAGGCTGATATAGAGTATTGTACATTAGAAATGACTGCAGTGATTCCCATAGCATGCCTCCCTCCAATGTCCTCTCCTATCTCAGATGATGCCGGCCTCAAAATAGCTAGCCAGGTTCCACTTCCCGATTGTGATTCCTCAGACCAAGAGCTCGAGGTTTCCCATTCTGAGGATCCAAACCCCGAAAATGACCTAATACACGCAGGAAACGCCATCAGAAACTCTCCTTGCCTTAGCGTTCCTCCTCAACTCATGTCTTTAACAGACCCACCGAACGAGATACAAGAAACGGAGCGGGTTGAATCTTCGGCCAGGAGTGGACAAGTCAGATCTTCTAAGGCTAAACGCGGGCTCTCATCTTCCAGTCACGAATCCTCTTGCCTCTCTTGCACTTCTATCACCGCAGTCATAGCAATTATCGTTTCGGTGATATTATTCGGCCTCCAATATCAGCAGTCGAACAAGCTAGCACTTCTACAAATTACTTTGTCCATCCAAGAATCATGTCGCACCCATCCCGTATGTCCTACCGGTTGTCCTTGACATTCGATGCTGTAAAAATACTGAGATATAATTCAGAACGATTCGTATCTGCAAAGTCTTCCAACTTGTCAAGAGGCTCGGCTTCGGGATGATATTGATTTCCAAAAGAGATCGTTACGTCCCCCGCCTCTCTTCCCTCAGGCGAAGTTTAAATTTGATTATGTCAAGCAAGCTACGCGTTCATCAATCATACTCGCAGTAAGTATTCCAGCATGAGAAATTTGGATTCAGCATAATAATCACTTTTTTCAGGCTTTGTGCTTTGTAATTGTCAGATTAAGTTACTTGACGTTCTTCCATCCGCTCGCGCGATTCGAAGGACCTTTCTTAGCTCGATATTCGAACATGAGCAGCACTTGTTTTGAAATTACTCCAGGCGTTAATAACATGGCAGGGCTTTTGGCACCATACAGTACTTGCTGGCCGGAACCCGTGGAAGAATCACAGATGGCACCAAAAGTGGGGTGAGAATCCCCCCACATTTCATTCATGTCTGACACGAGCCGACAATGGCACTATATTAAAGCCTTTCTAATACCTCCATTTCTGTTACTCAGGGCCCATAGTGCGCATTGCGCCAAACCACCTGAGTTTTAGCTCATACTCGGCGCCGAAGATTATCTATGGATTTGGGACTCGGACCGTCCCCTCTCTGGTCAAGGATCCGATTTTCTTTACCCCAGAAGTTGACCATTCCATAAACATTTTCAATCAGACAGACAAGGGGGAACATGGCCGAATGCGGCGAACGTGGAGTTTTGCTTTCAGCATGTCCAATTTGCTCGAGAATGAAGACGTTCTAATAAGGACGAACGAGTTTATTCGTGAGATTGGGCGTCTCCGGAGCCCTGATAGCAAGCGAGGGATCGACATTATCCAGCAATTCAATTATCTCGCCTTTAACATTATAGGTAATTAAAAATTATACATATTTTAAGATATGGCCGCCTTTGAAGTCATCACTAATAGTTCGAAATTCCAGGGGAGATGTCGTTCGGAGACTCGTTTGATTCCAGGCTCGAGGAACAGCCAGGTAAGTTGTATTTACTCACAGAACTGAAGCAAGTCTCAATTTGATCTAGAAAACCAATACCATTGGGCAGATGTTATGAGTAATACCATCTATATAAAAGATGTCATGCGAGCCGTCCGGTTAATTCCTGGTTTGTTTTCGTTTTTGGAGTGGTATAAAACAGACCACATGAAAAAAACATTATACAGGCATGTCGAATATGCCACTGAGCACACGGAAGCGCAAGTATCATTTGATCTCCATCATTCGTGAGAGATGGCAGCTCACAACTCTAAGCCGCCTTAAGAAGGTTACAACCCGCCGAGACTTCATGCACCACATCCTTACTACTAAAGGTCCAAGGCCGACCGACGTGGAAATTGCGTCGGATTTTAATTATATCATAATGGCTGGCACCATGCAAATAGCAACCTTTCTAGCTGGGGTAACGTACTACCTTGGACAGAATCCACGCGCATTGTTGCGCCTTCAGCAAGAGATTCGATCGAGGTTCTCGTGCTTAGAGGAAATCACCTCTAAGGCTCTCATGGAGTGTGAATATCTGAATGCCGTGGTTCAAGAGGGGCTGCGAATACATCCACCTGCAGGTGCTGGTCACTTTCCGAGGATTGTGCCAAAGGGAGGCTGTGAGATTGACGGAGAATGGATCCCTGGAGGAGTGAGTTGTCTTAGCCAATCATTAAGACCGGTTTTTAGTTTGTTAATTGATGATATCTCTAGACACAAGTTTCGGTCCATCAATGGTCTTTGGTACGAGATCCACTGAATTTCTGGAAACCGAGCGTGTTTATTCCTGAGCGTTGGCTCCAGAATGAAGTTGATGGCCAGTTCCGGGACCGCCTAGAGACTAGTATACCGTTTAGTTATGGACCCCGGGGCTGCCTGGGAAGAAAGTAAGTCAGGGTTCAATGTTGCTGAACACGAATGATCATCTCTATTCCTCGCATTCTTATGCAGTCATTAACATAAGCAGTCTTGCATACCTCGAGATGCGAATGGTTCTCGCTAAAATGTTCTGGCAATATGATTTAGCGTGGTTCAATAGCGACAAGATCGACTGGGAGAGGGATAGCAAATGCTATACCTTTTGGGGAAACCCTGATTTGAGAGTGCTACTAAGGGCAATCTAGCAAAATGTAGCCTTTATAAAGAGGGAACTTTTAGTTATTAGCAAAGAATTTGTAAGGTTCAAGCTAGAAGATATTGTAGTCCACAGCCTTAGCTACGTGCAGGACCCCATCACGTACGAATGTCCCCAGAACTCATCCCTTTCCGTCCAAGCAACAAATAATGCCAAAGCAGCAACTTCATTGCTCATTGACAAAAATACAAATCATACCAGGCTCTGATTCCATTCCAAAATGCTCAATCACTCGTCTCTGAATAAGAATCTCCCACCAGGTCTCATCGCCTCATCATAGCGCTGGACTATCTCCTCCTTTTCCCTTCTCTTTGCCTCCTCCTGATCCTCTCTCACCTCCTGTGTGGTCGGAAATCCAGCCCTCCAGAAACCTGGAGGACTTGTCGGCCTGGTGTAAGCAGCTCGATGTCTTCCCATCGCATTGGAGAAATCCCTAGTCTTCGCTTGTAGCAGAAGCTCATACCTCTGTTCTCTAGTCATACTCTGAAGCTTGTAGGCATTGTCACCCATATGGTTGATGAGAAGTTCCTCATCTCGGTCCTCTTGGGACGGCGTCGGGTTCTCTGAGGTGGTTATTTTTGCTAACGCCCGAAACTTGGGTCTGCAACATTCTTTCTGACAGCCTGCCAAATGTTGACGATCCCCACCTCGAATTGTTTCTCGATATGGGTGTTGGTAGCCCTGATTGTAACTTAGATTGGCCTTGAAGTCTGAAAGACGCAGCCTTTCTACCGGTCGGCATCGAAGAGGTTCTTGATCAGGATCCATTTCATAGTCTTCTCTGGTCATGTTGTTAGGATTCGTGCGGCGGAGTCTCGTGGCTGATGTCGTGCTGGCACCCATCTGTCCTTGCTTCATCTTGAACGCCGAATCCATGCCGAATTTCGGTCTGGTAATGGAGCCCAGCTTCGATTTGGGAATGGAAACAGGTTCTTGCGCACGTAGATGAGGCTTCGGTGTAAAAAGTGCCTGTAGATCTCTCGATGGAGGTAGGGGTACGCCAGTTGGCTGTGACGGTTGCATTGGTGCGTTTGATGCTTGTGGCAGAGGTACTGCAGATGTTCCCGGCTCAGTCTTGATATCCGGTTCGATTGAGGTCCTTGAAGTGTCTCGTGAGGATGATCGTGATGATTCGAATTGGCCAGCAACAGACCCTTTCGAGGATGGTCTGGACAAGGTTGTAGAACGAGAATGGTTGTCTCTCGCGTCTCTGGAAGGCCCTTTCGGTACGACATCTTCTGTGATGTGTGGTGCTCTGGAATGATTATCTTTGGGCTCGGGGGACATTCTTCTGACTTCATGTGCGAGACCCGAAGTTGCCACAGACCTATGCGATTGTTGTTGTGCCGCGAGACGATGGACGGGGCTGAGAGCCTGCTTGGGTGGGGATGGCTTCGAGAGTAGGTCATTCAAGCGATCAGAGTCTTGTCTCCGTCCTCGTACAGGCGTGGTTCCTGCAAGTTCTCCATCTTCCAGCAAAATATCCACGTCCTTATCACTAGCAACACGACGCTTCTTCGACGGTCTCTTCTCCGAAGTCTTGGGCAATATCTGTCTATTCGTACTCCGAGGCTGTAAGACCGAGTCCGCTCGGGCGGGGGGATTTTTCGAAGTGATACTAGGATTTCTATCGTAAGAAAGCTCAGTGTGGCCATGGCCTTGATTTCCACCGATATGGCTACTGAGTCCGGGAGTTGAAAATCCTTGAGTAAGTCGGCGAGATGATTCTGGCTGGAAACGATGTTGCTTTCTTGGAGTATCAACTTTCTCACCAATGTCGTCGAGATCGAGACTGTCATGGAGAGGGAAGAACGTTGCGAGTCCAATTGGACTGCTTGTAATAGTCTCGACCTTCACTCTGGAGACTGGGGTTCCTTCAGTCTCATAGGTATTCTTCCGCTTCTTAAGGCTTCGTGTTCCGACGACCACTGGCGTTTCTGGTGGTGATTTGCGTGCAAGTAGCTCAGGTGTATCTTGGTTAGTTGCTCTTAATGGGGAAACAGGGTCAGTGTCTCCCTCTGTCGAGCTGGTGTGAGGTGCTTCCAGGGCAACAAATTGGGTCTCTTCGACTGGTCTGAAACTATGTCTGGGGAGCTCTGGGTCGTTCTCTCTCTCCTCAACGTCAGTTTCAGCTCTCGCCCCTGAAGCCCGGCCATAGTACAGGAGGGTATCGTCATCGGTCACTCGAGTCGGCGGATTTCTCGTGGGGCTGCTGATTGGGACTTCCACCTCGAAGTGTTCGTGGAATGATTCCTTAGCCAATTGTGGAAGAAGCGATGATGCAGGACCGTGATCGGCTGGAGTGCTTGCTTCCAAGCCAGGTGTCTCTCCCGGCAATAGCGCTTTCAATCTTCGAATCTCTGCATTTAGTCTCCTGATCCTTCCAGTCTTGTCGGCAATGATCTTCTCCCATTCTTCTATCGAAACGTTCCAGTCTTTTCCCTTTTCCTTCTCAATCCTGAGTAAGTCTTTGAGAGTCTTCCTTGCGGATTCCGTATTCTGATGTTGCTCATATAGCTTGTTGTATTTTAGCACCTGCGATTGGTACTTTTCCAGCGGCACGGATTGCTTCTCATTGTCGTCAATTCGGCTGGCTGAAGAAGGGGAATCGTTGGGTCCCGGTGTCAATTTCGCGGTCTCCCCGAGAAGCAGAAGCGGTTTCGGTGTCGCTGCAGGCTCCTGTCGAGTCTGTAATTGCTGTTGTAGCTCTGCAGCCAGGCGCTTGTTCTCCTTCTCGAGTCCATCAACCCGTGCTGCTGTTGCTTTGTACCTGCTCAATTCATCCTCAAGGTTTCCAAAGCGCTCAACTATTGGCGCATGCTCATCTCGGAACTTTCGTAACTCGTGTAACTCTTCTTTGTCGACTCTGATGAACTTGTCGTTGTTGACCTCTATTGTCCCTCGTCAGCATGCGCAAGATTTGCAGCAGATCATGATGCCATTCTTACCGGCCTGTATATTGCTTCCAATCTGGTCACAGACCTCTATGAGCTTTTGGAACAATTGCTCTCGTCCATTACTCCAGCTCTCCATCGCAGCTTGTTGTGGTGTTTTCATGCCATGACCGTGTTTTGATGTTTTTGTGGTTTGGGAGACGCGATGAAAATCGCGAAAGCGCGTTTGAGCCCAGGATTTTGCCACCGCTTTCCATCCCAACTTCATCCCAACCGCCTCCTCTCCTCCTCCAACACCTGTATTCCACAGTCTCCGCCAAGGCCATGAATACGAATGGACAACTTATTCCCTGAGCGACCTGGATTTTCAGGGGAACCTGCTCACGCAAATCTTGCTGCTTGGGGAGAATGGCCACCGGGTATTGTCTTACTCAGCGCACTTGCATTGATGCCCGCAGCATCGATACGCTCGCTGTACGCACGCTGCAGTTTCAGCTGAATCATTAGATTGCCAGCGGCCGAACCATGGTCGCTCCTTATTGTTCCGGGGGTCTTGTACCTTACGCCAAGTCACGGGGCCGGCTGAAGTCCTCAGCTCATGTCACTTCAACATTTTGTTATATCAAGCACCATTCCCTTCCTATCATGGCAAAACTGTCTCTCAACCTTCTCTCCTAGTCATCATGCTATCCCATTACGGTACTCTTCTTCTTGCATCACTTTCTTCGACTGTCCTTGCTTCTGTTGGACCTCCTGATCAACAAGTCTCCCTTCCGACCAAAGCTTCCCAGTTTGCACCTGCTCAATGGCAGCATCCTGGATACGTCGTTGATAAAGCACAGCTCGACTTCATCAAAGGGCAGGTTGCCAATGGGGCTCAGCCGTGGACCAACGCCTACAATCAGATGCTGAAAGACAAAGATCCATATGGCAAATACGTCTCGGGAACTCGAACCTCAGATACCACCCCCACTGTCTCTTGCGGACCGACAACCAAACCCGACATCAAGTGTACGGATGAACGTGGGGATGCATTGGCTGCTTGGGCGAATGCCTTGGCATGGTATGTGAGCGGGAACGCGGCTTATGCCAAGAACGCCATAGGGCTGATGAACAAATGGTCCTATGTCATCAAAGGCAAGCCATGACTACCGATGTCCTAGACTGTTGCTGACAATGTGCAGGTCATGCTTTGGACAATGCCATTTTGCAGACCGCCTGGGCTGGTGCTTCTTGGGCCAGAGCAGGGGAATTGATCAGGCATACGACAACCAATCTATGGGCCTCCAAGGACATCACTCAGTTCGAGAGCATGCTTCGCAATGTCTATCTTCCTCCTTGCAAGAATGGTGATACGCTTGCATCGAACTGGGACGTAGGTGAGTGATCCGAACATTCGCATTATTGCAGCAGATTCAAAGTCCAAGCACAGTCGGGAGATTGAAATTACTGCAGCGGAGTCTTGCTAACCTCTCAGCTTGTTTGAACACTGCCATTGGAATTGCTGTATTCCTTGAAGACTCCGGCGTTTATAACCACGCGATGAGCTTGTTCCAGCAGACTGTACCTTCAGTCATATACCTTGAATCTGATGGAGCTCTGCCGAAAGCTGCACGCGGTTTGGACAGCAGCGCCGCAGCTCTGAAAAAACGTTGGTACGATCAACAAAGCTGGGGGCATTCCGGACAAAGTGGACAGATCCAAGTACGTCTTCAAACTAACTCGCATCTCCCCATCTAATCAGTTCAGGAAACTTGCCGAGATCTCACACACACCGGCTACAGCATCAGTAGCATCTCCCACATCCTCGAAACCTCACGAATCCAAGGTCTCGACCAGTACACAGGCGATCTCGGAACCAGACTTCGCTTTGCCCTCGGCTTTCACGCTCAATTCGAGCAAGGAGTTGCACAGCCTTCGTGGTTGTGTCAGAATAAGGCTTTGACGAGGGACTTGTCGAGTGTTACTGAGATTGGTTTTAATGCTTTGTCTACGAGGCTGGGAAACAACATGCCAAAGACTCAGGCGTATACGGAAAGAGTTCGGCCTCAGGGAACGAATGGGTTGTTCTATGGCTGGGAGACGTTGACGCATGCTGGTAATACGGCTTGAAGGGAAGTGGATAAATGATCATGTGAAACTGCTGACAGTAGGCTACGAGAATGGACAGAAATACAACCCAACCCTGAATAACTTCTAACTTCACATTGTCCCATTCTCTGTGAGTCGTTAGGACTCCATTGGTCGAAGCATTGGGCATAGCACGTGATCCCAGACCGCTTTTCTTTTTCGTTTTCGACTCGCCACCTTTTCCTTCCTCGTCCTCACTCCTCAAAAGGCTAGAAACATCGCCTCAACGACTGAAGCCATTCAAATATCGCCAAATCTGGCTCGTCTTCCATGACCTCGACAAACCAGGCGTCTCCACCATGTCATCAACGGCTCTCAAACGCACAACAACACTCATTATCTGCGCCATCTTCGCAACCAGCCTACACCTCCTCTTCCAGCTCGCCACTTTTCCCCTCTCATTATCCACCTTCCTCAATCTCGGCGCCGCTTTTGTCATCACTTATGTCTGGGTCAAGTTGTATCTGTTCGTTACTGGGGAGAGTGGGATAAATCCATTGATCAATGTGGCGATTACGCTTGGAAGTCCGTTTTTGGCGAAGGTGTTGAGGGATGGGGCGGTTAAAAGTGGGGAGTGGGAGGTGAGGCAATGAGTGACAGATAGGAGGAGCTACAGGATGATGTGAGTTGGTCCTACCCGAGTCTTCGAGCGTGGGAGCTTACCTGTACAGCGACTCGCAGTCAAGAATGGGCCAACGTCCAGTCTTGAAAAAATCCGCATTTCAATGCGGCCGTTGTCAAACTTCCTCGCCCGCTATCCATCCCGCAAGCATTTCTGCCTTCAACATGTCCTGCGTGATTTCGGACATCCACATTTGGACCTTTTCGATGCACCTAGCATTGCGCTCAGGCTTCTCATCGGCGATGAGGCGCAATTTATCTACTGTTCGCCGATGATGCGCAAGTGCTTTTCGGTAGAGTCCTTGATTCACATAGCATAGTCCGAGTATCCTTGAAGTCGACATGGTGTTTGCATGATGCAATCCAAGCATTCTTTCACAACTCTGGAAAACTTCTTCAAAGCACAATGCCGCTTCAGCGTGGTGGCCCTGTGCAGACAAAACTTCCCCAAGGATAAAGTTCCCAAAATCCCTTCTGCGTGATTCTAACTTCTCACCCCATTGTTCCAGAAGATCACGTACTATTTTTTCGGCCTCCATCAGCTGTCCCCTGGAGTACATATTGTGAGCCATGGCGATTGTCAACTGCCTTTCGTACGCTTTACTATAGAACTTCGCAGTTTGATGTCTTTGTATTGCAACTTCAAGTAAGCGTCGACTATCTCGTAGTTTACCTCTTTGCGTCCATAATATTGCAAGTGAGAACATGGATGTTGAGAGATCAAAGTGACTATCTAGATCCCTATCGTTTGGCGTCTCGTCTAGGATTGATTCGTTTCCTATGTTGATTGTGCTGTAAAGGAGGAACTCGCTCTCGCTTGATTGGTTCCTGTACTTGAGGCATCCCCCTAGACCTCTCATGGCGCTTGAAGTATAGTGACTTCTTACTCCAAAAGCGACCAAACTGATCTGCATTACTTGACGGCGAACTGGTTCCTCCTCTTTATAATTTCCTAAGCACTTGAGCAAGTCTGCCACCAGCTTCAAGGACCTGAACTTGATTTTGGCATCGTGTTCGCCCCACTCTCTTTGCATGATCTTGGCATGCAAATCCTCGTGAAGCTCCTGGGCTTCTTTGTACCTGCACTGAGCCCTTTTAGTTGCAATCACGTTCAAGCAAGTCTGGAGTGTTTGGGCTGGCTTAAACCACAGGATACTCTGCTTTGCTGAAACCAGTCGCCGATACCAGAGCTCAGCGGTGACGTATTGGGCATCATTCCAGTAATCCGCTGCTATGTCCATTATCCCCTCTAGTAGCTCATTATCTGGCATCATCTTTCGTTTCATCCTTCTAAGCCTGGTGATGCATTCGTCTTCTGTAAGATGGGGCCACCTAACCGAGCCCGAGGACATCTCTGCTACCGTAATTGTCGGAAATGGCGATAGTTCAGAAATTGGTGATGTCTCCCGGAAGGTGAAGCTCACGTTACGTGCATTCGAACTCATAGTCTTCCAAAATCCAGGGGTCTGGGGACTGAGGAGCTTTGTCTTGGTACTGCTCGTCGCGCATGAGGTTGAAGCGTCGAGTTCGAAATCCATAATGTTGTCGTCTGTCGGAGGGTGTTTTGTTGGTTCCCCAAACTCTGTCCTCGTATTGGTTCCGAGGTCCAGAATGGGGATACTGCAAGCATCAACGAAGCAAGTTAGAGCACCAATCAGTCTTGCAAGTTTCGGCGACCCTGGAACATCGACCGACATCCAAATATCTGACTCCGAAAACGTATTACTTAAAACTTCGGCATGGCCAGCTTTCGACTCGAACTGGGCGTGCTGGACTGTCACGTGGGAAACCTCATTGAGCTCCATCGCCGTTCCAAGAGAGACATCGTGAGACCGATGAGCTGGACCCTGACTTATGTCATCACTGTTTAGATCACCTGTCTTTCTGGAACTTGCTGAATCTCTGGTTAGCACCAAAATATTGTTTCGAAACGAACAGGCTTCACTCACCTTGAAGACTTATGCATTGTGGGACATTGCGTAGCCGACCATCAGCACCTATACCCTCTCTTTTCCTCCATCTTCTGAGCTTCGCTGCATCAAGCCTTCGGCCCCGATACTTCTGACCCAGATGAAATCCTTGGGCTTCAGAGGTAATGATGGCTCGTCTCTCGTGTCGTTTAACGTTCTTTTCAAATCCCCAGCTAGCGAGTTTGCGAAGCAATTGTCTCTTGCTACAATCCCCTTAGAATCGCCGCTCTAATTTTAACATCGGATTACTCACGTAGGTTTGAAGCCATGATGTTCGCCCAAATACTTTGAAGTGTCCGTGATTGTCTGGTTATTGTCGATATACAGGTGTTTGATGGTAGTTTTCAAGCTGTCCCATTGTTCTAGAGAAAACATGGTGTTTCCCCGAGTGGCTCAATCAACGGTTGAAGAAGACGTCTGTGAGGCTGTAGGCTCCTCAATGTAATCATTCAGATTGCAAGCACAAGACCTCGCGAGCCCAGCGTTTTGGATCCTCGTGCAACGGGACCTGTCAGGGAGTTCACTGTGCTAAGAGCTGTTCACATATACAAGAGAAAGTAACTCCTGAAACATGATTCTGGGAGTCTGTTGGTTGAATGTTGCAGTAAAAGTAGACGAGGCTTCGTCTTGCGACCGTGAGGTGTTGGGCTTCAGTCTCCACGTTGCATCTCGGTAAAGCTTATTTTAGCGATTGGGTAGGAACAAAAGTACTTGCAGCAATCCGGCCTATACCATTGGCAGTGGTGACTGCTGTCAAAAGTCCCTCGCATACCACTAATTATTGGAAGCGGGGTCCACCAGAGTTCACGGAGTTCCGGTGTCCCGTCACTTATTTTTCATATTGAAATGAGATCGATTATTGGGGAATCGGGGAGCAGCCGCCGCGCAGCCTTACCTTGACAAAAGTCCCCTGCGTGCTGCCACATAGCGGGGCCGGGACAGCAAAGGACGCATGATCTCGCGATGAGGTCCAGTGGATGGACTTGACAAAAGTGCCACCGCATAGCGGTAGAGCTGGGTGATCACAGCATCATGAACGAAAACTGAGATCCAGTCATCCACGGTGAAGGAAGTCCTCTCAATGTGGCAAAAGCGAATCATACTTGTTAAAATACTAAGCGCAAATCATTCTAACAATATCATACACAATTCCTCAGCTCTGCCCCTTCCAAGATTCTCTCTGAATCTCCAAAAACCAGTTTCGAACCTTCTCTCTCCAATGTCGGGTGGAATCGGGCTCACCGTCGTCGAGGTTATCCAACTCATCAATTATCCCCTGATAATAAGACAGAGCAGCTCCATGAAGGCCTTGGTCTGCGTAGCAGTATCCCATTTTCATTACCGACCACATTGTCGCCCTATGCTTTAATCCATACGCACTTGAATAGTCAAAGAAAGCCTTCTCAGAGTGCTCCACCGCTTCCGAATGACGCTTCAACTTACTCAATACATGAGCAAGGCGCGCCATAGCATCGCCATGTCGACAGATATTCAAATTTGTGCCATGTTTAGCGAGAAGACCTTGAAGAGCCTCCAGGCTCTCTTCCCATAACCTTCGCTTGCACAAGTTGTCGACTACCTCGTACTCCAAGTCCCACTCAGTCGATGCTCCGACAGATACCACGGATCGATATTTTTGCGTTGCTGTTTCGAGGAGGTTTCTTGCTTCTTCAATCTTTCCTTGTTCATCCAAGGTCTTGGCAAGGCTGGTCACACACTGGAGGAAGGATTTCAACTCCGCCTTGCATGGTTCTGATTGTGCCATTCCTTCCATCTTCAATTGAATTGTACTGTGAAGGATGTGCTCGCTCTCCTCGAAGCGATCGCTTTGTCTGAGGCATCGGCAAAACCAACACAAGGCACCCGTGGTTTCTTTACTTCGAAATCCACGAGTGGCGATATATATTTGCAGTATTTCCCTCCGTATCTTTTCTTCTTCTTCAAACTTCCCAAGACTCCCACTCAAAGCGGCCAAGACTCTCATAGACTCGATGGCGAGATCTTGTTGCGGACCGAGTTGCATTATGGTACGGTGGAGAGCTTTGTGCTGCTGATTTGCCTGCTTGAACTTAGATTGGCGTCGCATGGATCGGATCACTGACAAGCAAGCTTTCAAAGTCTCGTACGGTCGATTCCAGCGGCCGTTCCGTCTGCTGGTATCAACTGTGTGGGTGACAATCCGACGATACCAGCACTCAGCCTCAGCATCTCGCTCCATCTCTTCATGAGTATCAGCAATGATCCACATACTTCTCAAGAGTTCTTTATCGAGTATTCCAGATCGTTTCGCTCTGCAGATTCTGATCTTGCACTCAGACTCTGTTAGAAACGATGAAGTTGCTGACAGCTGGTAGTGAGGGGTAATCATGCGCCTGTCGCTCCAGTTCGATGATGAAAAAGGCCACGGCTCATTGCAAGGGCTTTGAGGTATCCATTGTACGAAAAGCTGCTGATAACCTGACTGTCTCGCGCTCGGTCGTCGAGTTTCTTGGTAGTCAGTCCACCGAGATGAGGAGCCGGCTCCAGTTCTGTTTGGTGTAATGCCTATATCGTCAATGCTACTTCCGCTGGCAAAAAGTGATTGGTCTTCCCAGGAGCTTCATTTTGATGCGGGTGGTCCGGAGAGGACAAGTCCAGCAATGTGATATCACTACAATCCACGAAAACCGTCAAGGCCCCGATCAGTCTACCAAGCTGTGGCGATCGTATAACGTCCACGGACTTCAGAACTTCGATTTCCACGCTATCGGTAGACTCGAGAGTAGATGTCGAGCTTCCTGTTGACTGGATATCGTCTCTCTCTAGCCCCGAATCGCTGCAGACGGTGGAGTCCCTGGTAGCTGAAGTCACCGAGGCTTGTTGCTCCGGACCAGGACTTGGGTGGGATAAGTCAAAGTTCACATACGTGGTTTGTGCTGGTGTGTTCCTTGTAGTTGATGTTCTACTTTGAAGATCGGGAAGACGACTCCGGCCTTCGGATGCTGTAGCTTGAGCCCGATTTTTTCCACGTTGTGTCTTTTCACGTCTCCTCCACCGATTAAGCTTCGCCTTGTCAAACTTACGACCTCTGAAGGTTGTGCCGATGGTGTTGATAAGTTCGCTGCCCCCTGCAATAATGGCTCGACGTTCATGGCATTTGACATTCTTTTGATATCCCCAAGCCTTGAGCTTCAGGAGCAATTGCTTCCTCCTGCAAAGTCTTTCAGTCAAAGACTGATACTCATTAGGTCATTGTTGCAAATACTTACGTTGGTTTAAATCCATGATTCAGTCCAAGGTATGTTGCTGTAGCCTCGACAGTCTTATTTTCGATGAGATATTTGTGTTTCACGATTGATTTGAGACTTGTCAGTTGAGAACGCGGCCTACACGCGGCCTGTTTCAGGGTCCTCCTGGGGGTAGGGGGGGTACCCCTCCCCTCTGTGTATATATAGCTCTTCCATAGCCCTTTTCACCACCAATGCAGTCTTTCCCAAGCAACTGACAAGACTGTCCCACTGCTCCTTCGAAAGCGCGCCACGCCCCAGACCCCCGATTGCTGCGCCTGATTTCTGCAAGCTCATTGATGACTTGTAATTATCTCCGTTTCCGCAAACATGTAATAAATACAGCGTATGTATCACGAAAAACCGGGTCACCACTTGATGACAGCAGGACGAGTAAATAAACACCTGCCAGGCTGATTGCGGGGAAAGATGTAAAGTGCACACGCTGCCTTCTAGGCAGACTGCAGCTCCCAGTGAGCCTACTGAACATCTGGTAGCCACATTGGAGAATATACTTGCTGGCTGATTGGTGCGCCGGCGCGCCACACTCACCAGCCGGCTAACCAGGCTCCTTGATCTATTTTCTACCCAGCCTTGTGTACCCCTCATTGCTCGACACTAGAGACGATGTACCTCATCTGACTGGTTCCCATGGCACAATTCGGCTCTTCTCAGCAAGGCTTCACTGCAGGTCTAGCTACGAAATAGAGGGGAAATGCGAAGTCACGACGACACTAATCATCAAATCTGAAACGGAGCAGAAAGTATCTGCTGTTTTGGAACTTCTAACCGAGAGTCATGATCTTGGCTCTTTCTCATAGGTCACAATTCTCTGATCTTCTAGCCTCCAAACTTCCTATAACCCACAAGGCTCCGGTGAACATCTCAAACTCAACTACGGATTTCCCCAACCTCTACTATAATCAGCTGCATCTTACTAGCCTCTTAGTTCTCAATAGATTGATCACATCATGATACAACATCAAGGTTCGAGTCAACGCCCTCGAGGCTCGATACGAGTAATGCTGCACAGTAACCACATTACATCACCTCAAGCCTCTATCACTATGTTTATTGTTCCCTCAATCGGTCGCTCATGTTTACCTTGGGACCACCTTTGGTCCATCATTGTTTACCGATGCCGAGAACTCCCCTATGACAACGCCCTTCCTGAGGAGGAAGTGTCAGCAATGTCCGCATCCACTTGGAATCATTCAAGACTTATAATTTTCCTGAGACAACCAATACGGCTATCTTCGGGGTGACAAAAGTGCTCTGCAGCCACAAGAGTGCATCGCCAATCACAAATTCTCCGTACCACACCTCTTCTAAGAACGCCTCGCATGAAATCACCGTTACGAGATAGCTATCCGCACAAGGATTTTGCACCACTCTACTCCTGGCATGAAAACAACATCACGCAATCCTAGTAAGTCTGAAAGCATGGCACATTCCACAGCTCCGAGCAGTGTGACAAAAGTCCCATGCATCCGTGCGAAAGGACCAATGCCTGACAAGAGGACAAAATTACCGTTTAATTACGAGATGAAATCATCGGAAAGTCCGCATCCCAAACAAGTCTAGATAAGCTCAGGGTTGTACATAGGCCAAAGTCAACTACATTACGTTATGCTCTAGAACCTGCACCCCAGGATGCAACCTTATCTCGGACCCCGGAAGATGATCCCTCATAGCCTACATTCGCGTTCACTGTGGGGCTGAATCTTGAAAACATCCCCTAGCTTCTGCCAAAGCCCTTGCAAGGCTGATCATTCGTTGCCAAGTTGGTTGTACTTTGCAAATTCCGTGCACAGGGTCTCGTTCCTAAACGACCAAGCTTGTGGATAACAAGTGTGAAAACACTCTTCGGAGATGTCGTCATGTCAAAAGTCCCCTTAATCAATCCCCGAGAATGCCTCGCGAAAGCAATGTTTTTCTGACAATATTCTGCACGGGACTATTGCTTTATGGATACTTGACAACAAATCCTTCGACAAAAGTCCCCTGCCACGAGGGATCCAACATTTCGAACGCAACATGGTGTTTCTGCTGCCCGTGGTGTGCTGGAGACAGTCCCGAGTGATAAGTAGGAATGATAGCCCACTGAGAGAGAAACAATCTACGAGAAGACAATCCGTTTAAGTACCACTTCAAAGTCCTGCTTCCCAGCTCCCATATCAGACAAGGAGCAAAGACTACTCTACTTTCATCGATAGGGACGACAATCAAGACTTCGACATGGCGACCTCCTCATCGAGCGCATTCGGACCCAAACCCGACACAACACTCATAAGTCCGCCCAAGACTCCTAAAACTTCTTCTTTGAAGACCAAACGAACCTCTCCCTCTTCGCAAGACTCATCTCGAAGGCTATCTTCAACCAAGAAGCCCAGACAGGAAGAAGTAAAGCCGTTTGCACGTTGGGAAGTTGAAAGCGTTCGCGAAGGTCCATGGAATGTGTATCGCGTCGATGAGAGCTCCGGTGCTAATGAAAATTGAGTTATGGATGATAGGACGGATTTGTACTGCAAATGTTGCAGATGACTGGAGTATGGCTGTGAATGCCGGGGCGGAGAAGTATTGGATGTGAATCCGTGGGGTCCTTGAATAAGGTTCTCTTGATTGCTCTTCTCGTGTGTTGTCAGATGTTGATGGAAGATTGCGATCTCTAGTTTGTTCTACTGGGAGGAGCGACGCACGACTTGATACTGTATTGAACTTCATTCGACTTCCTCAGACTGCGAGGATTCTAGCCTTGTGCAGTTTATATTGCCAATGAGGAGACTCGACTATCCTCCCGCCGTAAATGAAATGAATGACTATCTCAAAATGAGAAGTTCGGTTGTGATTATATAGTGACGCGTTATAAGTCTGAGCCAATTAAACGAGAACGCGTAAAACCGCGTCGCGCGCCTCCAACCTTTGTCCCTTTTACACCTCAAAATGCCATTTCAACGCACTCTTTTAAGCTTCTCTTTTGGCAACAAACAATTTAACTATAAGCTCACTTTATATTAGCGCGGTATTGCTATTAGCATGCAATTTAAAGGCGCTAAAATCCTCGAAATTAAAGCTACTATAAATTGCTCCCGAGGAGCCGTTTGTAGTACTTTTTCTTTTACTTATTTGCATAACGACGAAGAGTTTTAACCACGAACCGGTGCACTGAAGTATTATATCGAAGCTAACGAACGTTTATTACTTCGATATATACGTGTAAACCCAAAAGATAATTATTTAGACTTCAAAAAGAAGTTTAATCTTTTAATAAGTAAGTTTATAATCGATCGAATCCTTAAGAAGTATAGTATATACAATTAGAGAGCTAAAAGGCGCCCGTTTTTTATAGAGGCATATATAATTAAAAAGTTAGTTTAATATTTGAAGTATAAAAGTAAGAATAAAAAAAATAGAGAATATATATATAGAGTAATAAGTATTCGGTAAAACAGGGGAAAGGAAAATAAACCGAATAAGTATTTCGAACTACTAATTAAATATAGGATAAATCGATGATTTAAACTTATAATTAAAATGCCATCGCTTCGTTCCTCGTTCAAGTGGGGGCCTAGCACGCGCGGCTCGTACCTCATAAGCGCTCCCCCACCTTCTCTTGTCTTTACGCTTTGGCATTTTGCTCCGCAGGCCTCGCAGGGGCGCCCCTGTGGGGGGCTACTTTTTCTCTATTTAATGATATACTTTTTAAGTTATTAGCTCTTAAATTGCGTTTTTTATAAGCGTTTGAAATCATAGGTAAACTGGTTGATACTTGTATTTAATCGCCGGGGTAGCTCGCTTGGAAAAACGTTTTACCGCTCCGACGAGCCTCATTAAAATACCGGTCGCATTAAGCTTTCGACTTTACGAGCCCGTATCGTATTTATCTTCTTATAGAATTTTATAATAAGTTTATATTTGAAAAGCTTTTAATAAATAGATTATTTTCTCTATTAAACTTAAATTAATCTCTCTTTTAGTTTCTTTGATATTTGTAATCAAAGTTAGAGTCGATATGATTAATCGATTTTTTGCGAGGCAGATTCTGCCGAGCGGTAACTCTTTTTAGCCCGGCAGAATCTGCCTTAAAAATCGATCGCATTAAGCTTTTTACTTTATGAGCTCGCATCGTAATTATTCTCTTATAGAATCTTATAATAAATTTATATATGAAAAGCTCTTAATTAATAGAGCATTTTCGTAACTAAGCTTAAATTAATCCGTCTTTTAGTTCTTTTGATATTTGTAGTTAAAGCTAGAATCGATATGTCGATTGATTTTCTAAGGCAAATTCTATCGGGCGGCATATTAATCGCAACTTCTAACGTAAATATCAAAGAAACTAAAAGACAGAATAATTCGAGCTTAATTACGCAAATATTCTCTTAATTAAGGGCTTTTCATATATCAACTTATTATAAGATTCTATAAGAGAATAATTACGATGCGGGCTCGTAAAGTAAAAACCGAAATGTTGGTTGATTTTGGTGTTCCTTTGGCGGGCTGCCTTAGCTGCCTAAGGCATAATAGTTTTTTTCGGCCAATCAAATCGCGAATTTGAAAACATTGCTATTTTCACTTCTATATTTTGCAAACTATAAACGGAGTTAGCTATAAAGAGTTAGTCTAATGCATATAATATAAATCTCAATTTTAAAAATAATAAATTAAAAGAATATTTTTTAAATATTTCAATTCTTAATTTTTAATTTTTAAACTCAAAACTCGATTCCAAACTTTTTTTTGACTTGCCCGAACCCCCACACTCCAACCACGTGATTTTTAGCGGGTGGGGGTCTAAAGCCCCTTCCACCCTACGCTGCGCTAGGCAATAATAAGAATATGAAAATTATAATCCAAGGATACTTTTGGAATACTAGGAAGATTAACCTTTATATTATAGACCGAGATTTTGAGTTTAAAAAGTATAAGTATTTTATTAACTTTTATTTAAAAGTTTTTAATATAAAAATCAAATTAATAATTAAATCTTTAGATTATAAATATATTTTTATATAAGATAATGCTTTTATTTATCGCGTAATTAAAGTACGGAATTAGTTTATTACTAATAGAATCGAATAAATCGAAGATTAATCTTTTTATTCTCTTGATTTAAACCCAATTAAATATATTTAATAAAAGTTTAAAAAGAGAATTTTTAAAATATTTTTAGAGATTATAGAAAATAAAAGTAAGAGTAAATATTTAAAATAACGACTTGAAAATACTCTATAAGTAATATAAGATATAATAAATAAAAAGGGTTTTAATAATTTGAGAGAGAGTATAATTAATCGAATTGAGATTTATATCAAGGTAAAAGAATAATATACAAAATATTGAGGTTAATTTTAAACTTTTTCGAGGGATTTTTTTTATCGAAAAGTAATTAACTTATACGCGAATTAATAGGATCAATCAAATCTCAAATTAAATAGAAAATAGTAGAGTTATATAGACTTTTGTAAACTAGAATTATGATAGGGTGCGGGGTAAAAAAAGAGGGGCTCAGACTTATGACTTGGCACTATAGAACTGTGAAACTATATTGTCGGCGCCCAGTGATCTCGTCCCCGATTGGCCTCGCCTGAGTTTCGGCTAAGCCCCTGAAGCGCAATCAATGTTGCTCCAGCCCAGCCAGCCACTAGGGGCTTTGAAAAGGGTAAATTACGACTGGGAGGCAGCAACGGTTGCAAGCTTCATTAGATCGTGAGTAGGTCACCGTCTCATAGCTTCTCTTAATCTTAAATGGTCAATCATAGTCGATAAGTGACACTATGAAAAACAAGCTTGGATATTTTTTACAGCCATATAGTCCGCTCACAAGCTTATCATGATCTAGTATCTAGGCAAAGCGGCCCTGTCGGCGACGTTGGCCTGCCCAAACCTGCCACATCGACCATCGACGTTAGTAATTTCTCACGCAAAAGACGTATATATAGTGTCAAACTTCGTGTATCCCACGCCCTTGACGAACGTCTGCATCCACGGACTATGCGTCTTTTCCTCCGCAAGCTCCCAATAGAGTTTCGCATGCGCCTCTCCGTCGACCCTATAAATAGCCGTCCCGTCCGCCTTCCGTTCATCGCCATAATAAAACCTACAATAGTTTAGTCTTTTTACAAGCGAATTAAAATAGAAAGTAAATAGCTTACTTGAATCCACGGTCTTTATATGCAGTTGAAGCAGCCCAAATCATATGTGCGCCAGCGGACTTCCCGATACCTTGGTCGAGAAATGACGGGAGAATAGTAACATTTAAGATATTTCCAGTGTAGATGAATGTCCTTGAAGCAGAAGTAGGAAGCTGTGCAAAACCGAAGGCAGCTTGTTGCGCGGCGACAAAAGCACTAGTGATATTGATTGTTATATCTCGATTGAAAGCGGCTAGTGGAAGGGCGAACGGGTCTTGAGGTGGAGTGAGCGTCGAGGCGCTGACTGTGAATTTTCAGTAGGAATTCAAAGGCATCCTCAAGTACTAGGGCTTACCATTATAGATGACGACACTGGGGATACCGAACACCTTCTTTACTTTAGTAAAAGCATTGACCACATCGTCGGTCTTAGAGAAGTCGCTCGGGATGTTCAGCTGGTTGTCGGTGCTGTCGGCCTCCTTTAGTGAGCGGGCGGCAAGGGCGACCTTGTAGCCCTTGGAGGCAAAGATGCGGACGAGGGCCTGGCCAATATTGGGGCCCGCGCCGAGGATGAGGACAACGGGGGATTTGGCGGCCATGATTTGATGCTGGGTCTACTAAGGATAAGTTACTTGGGAGAATTTCGTACTTGCTCGTGCCTCAAAAGGGGGAGAAATCTGGCCGCTATATATGGCCGAGGACTTGGATACAGTCGTACTTGTAGCACTCTGTACTCTTACTTCGAGTGGTATAAGACTCGTATGTTGATCCTCATCATGCCATGGCACGTCATGGCCGTCTTTGATGCGATGGAAAGACGCATCATGCTTGGCGTCGCGAGGCGGGCGTTGATAATCAACAAGTCGTATAGATGACCAATTAGAGCCTACTTTATCATATCGGACTCTTGTTATTATCCGTATTTCAAGACGTCATTGCGCAGCGATCAAATGGACCGTTAGGCTCAATGTGGAAATGCGTAGTGCCAATCTTCAGATCGTATAGATGACCAATTAAAGCCTGCTTTATCATATCGGACTCTTGTTATTATCCGTATTTCAAGACGTCATTGCGTAGCGATCAAATGGACCGTTAGGCTCAATGTGGAAATGCGTAGTGCTAATCTTCAGATCGTATAGATGACCAATTAGAGCCCGCTTTATCATATTGGACTCTTGTTATTATCTGTATTTCAAAGCCTACTTTATCATATCGGACTCTTGTTATTATCCGTATTTCAAGATTAGCATAGCAGTCGACTATAATGATTTCAAACGTCATTACCAGGGGAGGGTACTTGTATTATATAACCAGGTTGACGTGATCGCCAATTGCTCAGTATTCCATCTCAAATATCTTATCTGACCACATTAGATTTTGTGCATATCGCAAACAAGTTTCTTCCTCCAGACATCAACACCATGAGCCCAAACATTCTAATTACCGGCGCTGCTGGCTACATGTATAGTTTACATTTGGGAATGTTTTATCATTAACTGACTTTTCTACAGTGGAGGTTCTATCCTAGCCGACTTTCTCGCTAGAAGCGACAGTCTGATTGAGAAAAACAATATCAGTGCTGCAGTTAGATCAGAGGAACAAGCCAACATCCTATCCAAATTGGGCATCAACGTGCTTAAATTAGACCTCACGGATGAAAAAGCTGTTGTCGAAGGCCTTCTAAGCAATAATAGTACGAAGCCTTCTGTACTCAGAGTCTGATGGTAATTAGCTAATTGATTTATAGTTACTATAGTCATTCACTGTGCGAGTTCTTTAGATCAAGCACAGGCGCTTCATCTGATTACTGCGTTGGGTAAACAGCAAGAAGCAACTGGGGAGAAAACGTATTTCATTCACGTACGTTCATACTTCTTTAATTTTATAACTACTAACCAAGAGATAGACATCGGGATTGGGCGCATTCGTGGAAAAGACTGGTTGGCCACCGGGAGAGACTAAAGACACTGGCCCTGTGTTTAGTGTAGAAAAGGAATTGGCAGACTCTTTCGCCACCAGGAAGGTAACAACAATATCCTACTCAAACTTGCATTTTAAGATTGTAGATTCTAACTCTACTAGACTGACGTCGCTGTCATTGAACATTCCAAAGCGCAAGGAGTAACCAGCTTCATTATTATACCCTGTACAGTGTGTGAGTGCTACGATATAATAACTTCTGGTGTTTTTCAAACTGACTATTTTATTTAGATGGTAGAGGCACTGGCGAATGGAATCAGCTGTCCGTGAAAATACCAATTTGGATCCAAGGCAGCATTTCGCAGAAAGCAGTCTACAAATTCCCAGAAGACACTGTATGATATAAAGTCTACACACAGTCGAGGATTAATACTGACAAACTTTATAGAAAGTATCAGGCGTAAATATTTCGGATTTAACTGCTCTCTATAGCCAAATCGTCAAGAAAATTGTTCAGAAAGAGACTATCCCAAGTGGTGAAGAGGGCTACTACTTTGCACTAGCCCACGAAATTGTTTGGTCGGAAGCCTTACAACACTTGGCTATAGCACTTAAAGCTCGTGGACTCGTCACAGATTCGAAGATACAGATTTGGACCAGTGATGAAGCTGCTGCTGAATCGCTAGGAGTCCCGGCACCATTTGTGCAAGTTCTGTTCAACGCTGAGTAGGTGCTCCGTGCTGATTCTATGTCAAGAGAGTTATATCTAATCAATCATGTAGCGAAAATATCGTCGCCGAGAACGTACACAAAATAGGGTGGAAACCAGTGTGGACGTACGAGCGGTTTTTGCAGAATATAGATGATCAAATACAGGACGTGGTGGACCTTGGTAAGGCGAAAAGCAGCCTTGTTGACTCATTATTTGCAGCCGTTAGAGGGTAACTATAGCATCCGGGCTTGAATAGTTCTAAAGTAGATTTATGGGCACCATCTACATGCATGTGCCCTTCTAGCCTCGCCAACAGAATCTTGTATTCCAATGGCTTGACCTTTAATTGTCGCGATTGACTCGTTGATTTATGGCACTGGTGTTGTTTAATCAAGTCTACGAAGGCGCGGTTTTAAAGTAATGAGCCATGCACGTGATCTATGCACTTTATCAAACACCAAAAATAATGCATTCAAGTATTATATTAATCATATGATTATTTAATAACTGTTTATAATTATCTATGAAATACGAAGGTATAGCTTTAAGGTAATAAGCTTAGTCTAAGTATTTTTACTGCAAAATTCTTGATTTTGGGTGAGGAAAGCTCGGACCATGGCTCATTACTTTAAAACCGCGCCTTCGTAGTACCGCAGAGACTGGAGACTGAGGATTGGATGTTGACTGTAAATCATTGGTCGCTGGAGGTGTCAAAAGTAATGGGATCTGCCATCCGGTGGTGTACCATCAGCAGATTTAGGGACAATTGGCGTCGAAGCTGAGAATCTCTTCTCATCATTCATTGCTCGGTCAGTAATGAGCTTCGTCGTGGTGTTGCATGTTGATGTGGGAACTCATCGGATTATCAGATGGATGCAGACTCTACGGCAACCTCGTTGCTCATAAAGCGTCATTGGGACAGCCACATAACTACTTGGCAATGATTACATAAGTGAAATTGCGTCGTAGTTACCCAACCCAAAAGCGTTAGTTGGTCCAATAAGAAGTACCGAACCTTGTGGCGATCTTGTATGAATTTGCGGATCGCAATCAGCCACAAGGCTGTTTACGATTTCTAGTATAGTAGGAGCCTTTTAAGGCTCAGGCAAAATTCTCGAGAACCGGCACAAATGCTGCGGGTAGAATACCAGGGAACTCCACCAAGGCCCCTTGTACGTTCCGACAGCTCAGTCGAGTCATCAACTCCACGTTAGCCCGATTCTGCATCGCGAGCTTTGTGAAAGATTAGTAATCTTAAGGCTACTTTATTAAACCCGGTCTATTTATATCCTATACTTGGATATAAATAAAGGTTAACGATTTTAAGGTTTCCTCGTTGAATTAAATCTATTTACCAATTATATTAAGAAACAAACCAAGGTTAACGATTTTAAGGCTTCCTCGTCAAATTGGGTCTATTTACGTCCTATATTAAAAGATAACCAAAGTCAGCGGTTTTAAACTTTCTCGTTAAACCGCATTTATTTACCTCCTTTATATATCCTCGCTATTTAACCGCTTGATCGCACCTTTAAGATTCTTTATACTTGGTTTAGTTCAAAAGAAAATATACTATAGTAAGTTATATTATCGTTGTTATAATATAAGTAATTCAATTTTAAGCCCTAACGTGGCAAATTCATTGCCTTGTTTACACGCGGAATCTATTGGAGTAAAAATAGCCTAATTAGAAAGAGGAAGGATGAGATATTAAAAGGGCTTGCTGCCAAAAAAACTATATCGGCGGGGAGGAGAGAATAAAGCGAGGAAATAGTTAAAAATAAAAGGGTTAAAAAAGAAGATGAAGAGTATTTGGCTGCGTTTAAGTGAGGTGGAGAAAGCATCCCGCTATTACCCAGTATATTGCCTAGATCAACACTTCTCCAGCGCACACTATAACCTTGGGTACTGGTGAATTTGTCCCAAATTGACATTAAACACTATAATTAACTGCTGATACCAATACAATAATAATAGTCCGCAAAGAACTCAGTACCGCAGTTTGCACCATCTGTTCCAAGAATGGTGTTCCAAGTATACAAGTCATCCAACGTGATTCCTTCATCACTCGCGAACAGAGAACAATAAGATCCGCTCGGCGCTATAGCATAATTATTACAAGTCGAGATGATGCCCGTCTGAATGGGAGAAGGCGTAGCTATTCCGACACAATAGTAATAGTCCGCGAAGAAAGCAGTACCGCAGTTAGCGCCATCGCTGCCAAGAATCGTGTTCCATGCGTAGAGTTCGGAAAGGGATATAGATTCGGTAGTAGCGAAGAGAGAGCAGTACGAGCCGCTTGGTGCTGCGGCATACTTATCGCAAGTTGAAATGATGCCCGACTGTGTAGGTGAGGGTATAGAGCTGCTCGTAGTGCTTGTACTTGATGGCGAGGATGAAGAGGTTGTGGTACTGGAGGAACTGACTCCGACACAGTAGTATTCATCGGCAAAGAACTCCGTTCCACAATTTGCTCCGTCTGTGCCTAAGATGGCGTTCCAAGCGTAGAGATCAGACAGAGTGATGTTTTCTGTGGAGGCGAACAGCGAGCAGTAGGAGCCCGAGGGGGCCGAAGCATATTTGTTGCATGTGGATATAATGCCTGATTGAGTTGGTGATGGAATAGCCACGGATGTGCTGCTCGTTACTGATGGACTTGCAGTGGATGAGCTCACGGTAGCTGTTGTGATGGTACCACCTGTCACGCCGATGCAATAGTAATATCCTATCCAGAGCTCGGTATTGCAGTTTGCACCATCAGTTCCAAGTTGCGTGTTCCAGGTATAGAGATCGTCAGGTGAGACACTATTCTCGCTGGCGAATGTGGTACAATCGTCGCCGCTCTTTGCTTGTGAGTATTGGTTGCAGGTGGATATAATGCCGAGTTGAGTCGGCGCTGGCGCGGCCGTTGGGTTGACTCCCAAGGGTTGGGATGTGATGATCTGGGAGACAGTTGTCCCTGTGATTGCAGTAGGGTCAGCGCCGCCAGGTCCACCACGTTCTTGGCCACCAGCGTTCACTGCACCCGTAGGATTTGGCGGTGGGATATAAGAGCCACCTGGTGCGCTGTTCATCTTGTCAGCACAGCAACAGAAAGAATTGATCCATATAATCATGCCAACCTACTTCATACAGATATACTGGCCAGCTTCCAAAGCATCACAGGTTCCGATAATGTTGGGGTTCCAAGAAAGCAGTTGCGTGGTGGTTATGTTGCCTATCGTCGAGTTTGCCGTCAAAAGTGTCGCAAGAGAAGCACACGAGGCATTATTTGGAACCTGCATCAAATTGCAAGCAGCTGGCAAACAAACGTCGTCAGAAGAGAAACAGTCTGATCCGCCAGTGTATTGGTACAAGTCACCGGTCGTGACACCATACAAGATAGAAAGTTCCGCGCAGGCCAAAGTAGCATTTGAGGTGTCGACTCCTACACTTAGATCGATCATTTGGCATGCAGAAGAGTCTGTGTCGAGAGCAACACCGACACAATAATAAGTATCCGCCCAAAGTGTGGAACAGTTGGCACCAACAGCTGGGTTCCTAGGTTATATGTCAGTCTAAGTGTTTCAAATACAGCTTGAGAAACATGAGTTGTTCAGCAAAGGTGGGGTAGTCCCAGATCATACCATGCTTCAAAATCGGTCAAGGTAATATTGTACTCTGCAGATATGTTGTAACATATGTCACCCGAGACTACTTCATAGAAAGCGGTACATTCTGCTACCATTCCCGATTGTGTAGGCGTCGGCGTAGTGATGGTATGTCCGGTCGAAATACTTGACGGGAGACTAGTGACACTTGAAGCAGCCGCAGAGGAAGTACTTGCCGCTGAAGTTATGGTGCTTGCTGTAGTGGAATTGTCTGTTGAGGAATTCGTGATGGCAGTTGGAAACGCGGTAGGCAAATTCCAGATAGGCCGAGTGCTAATGTTTGCAGCAATGGTAGTGCTGCATACGTCCTGGATGTCTTGGAATTCTGCAACTAGGTAGTCCGAGTAGTCTGAATCCGGGAGATAGTCCGAAGTGATTCTCTGATATAGCATATTGACAAAACAGTCGCTACAAAGCAATGTATCATTATAAAGATTCGCAAGTCTCTGGTTCTCCGCAGTCACATTGGTGGGATTCAAGCACTGCTGGTGTGTAGGATCGATGCTGCAATCTGGACGAACGACATCTGATCCCGTCCATGAAAGAGACTCGATCATGCACCAATCCAAGGTACTGCTTTCAATCAGTAGCAGCTTGCAAAAAGATGGGGAACGTGTTCTTGCCTGGATTGAAGGCAAGCAATGCCATAACCATCGACGTATCTTCCGGCCACGGAGAAAGCTGGCACTAGCGATCCGAATACCACTAGATCATCATCAACACATGCCAACGCAGCATTTTGTTCCCATGTCTGGGCTGCAGCTGCACACTCTGAAGTGCACAGCTGTGTGACGTTTTCCTCGCTCCAGAAATAATCGTCTACATTAACCGTCCACCCGAACAAGTAATTGTCGCATGGAAGTGTTGTGTTGCTACTTAATGTCAGCAGTGCTCTACTCAAACAAGATCGATCACTTACAGAGTATCAAGACATTCGTAGCTAATATTTAAACCGGCCGCGAGATTATCTGGGTTGACAGTGGGGTAAAGACTGAAGCTTTGAGCTTGTGCCAGGAAAGTGAATGCCGTGAGAAGAACGAAGGCTATGACAGAACGATGGTCGACCATAGTGGAAATCGGAAAGAGGTTGTCACTTACACGAGTAGTGGTGCAACTGCATCAAAGAAACGACGAGAAGCTGGGTCGCGGAAACGGAGTTGACTATGAAGCCAGGAGCCCGTCACAGAGGATGACTTCGACCCTACATTCAGGGCAGGGGCCAAAATGCAGATTGCCTCGTGATGTGACGGGAAGGATAGAGAACGCATTCTGTCATCGATAGTGGTAAAAAAAGGGGGGGCGCAAAGTGGAGTAGAGCAAGCTTAACTCCCACCTTATGGTCGGCTTTCCACCTCATCAGGCTTAACCATAATTACCGGATGCAGGTTCAAGGGTGCCCAGGTGTGTGAAATATAAGCCTTCCTGTCATGCATCATGCAGGTCAAGCAACGCGGGATCTGTCAGGAACAATCGTGAGGATTCCAGTGGCCCCACTGTTGCAGTGAAATGGTCAAGCTTTCAGCTTGATTTGGACCTTCGGGCCGCTGCGGATGCGCGGGGTAGCCGCGGCACATGCATGGCCCAAGCG